>CAKAOI010029000.1:0-49848 GCA_916701655.1 Sebastiscus albofasciatus | reverse complement strand
CCATAGTAGCGACCTGTCAATCACAAGGTAGCCACGTCCTAAAGCATCCCCTGCTTTATGGTTTATTTGACTCTAAATGGGACCATAATTTACTAAATGAGCATCATGCTGTATTGAAGAAGACTTGAAACTAGAGATTGAGACCATAAACTCATGTTTACAATGTTTACTGAGGTAATAAATAACGTGGCTCATTTTCTCATAGACTTCTATACAATCAGACTTCTTTTAGCAACCAGAGAAGTCGCCCCCTGCTGGCTGTTAGAAAGAATGCAAGTTTAAGGCACTTCAGCATTGGCTTCACTTATCAGACCCAGAGGTTGCCCACTGGTTTAGTCCTTAACGCAAGAAAATACATTTTGGAGTACATCTACTCTTTGTCTGAAAGCACGTCTAGTTACTGTGAAGCTTTTTTGTTATTCTGAGTGAAAGTGTGTTCTGTGAAGACTTGAATTTGATCACTGAGACAAATTTCTGACATGCAACTGTGTGTTGTTTTTGGACCAAAAGACCATCAGATCCAGTATTGGAGTATTATTATTAACGTGTGGAGTCTTTCCCTGGCACTGTCTGATAAAACAAAAAAATGTCTTAGCGAGTTAAAGTTATGTCTTAAGAGACACTATCTGGACAAAGTTGAGATCTTTATATTTCCTCTGGATTTGTATTTAATTTTGTTTTTAAGGACCCACGTCTACATTCATTATATTTCTACCCGTGACCAAATTGTACCTGTACGCTGTAAAAACTGTTTAATAGCTGAATGAGTTTCCAGTATTCTACTTTTAACGTAGTATATAGGTTGTATATATTTCTTAACTACATCTCTAATAATCGCCACCCTAGGACATCCACATATTACCATCACATGTTTGATGCTCAGTGTGATCTTGTGCCCTGCAGCAGTTTAGCATTGTTACTGTTATCATTTTTTAAATGTTAGTGAACGTCCGCTCCTCAGGGCACGGCAGAGACTCGTCAGTCACAGATCGAGCTTGTTAACATTTTACCCAACCTGCCACAGAAATGTCCTGCGGTCCAGCTGGGCTCTCAGAGCCGCAGACGAGCCAACGGTAATTCTGCTCGGCACAGGCGTTACTGTGAGCCCCGAAAAAAAACAAATCCCTGTTGACTGACTCTCCTGTTTGACCAATCACTGTTGACTGTGACCCTCATTTAACCAATCATGAGTGGTGCCGCAGAGTGCCCTGTCACGCCCCATGGCGGTGTGAGTCTGTGTCGTTTGTGTTGTTTGCTGTCACCGCCACATGTGAGGTCAGCTGTTAGAATAGAGGCCAGTGAACCAGAGAGGTCAAAGGTCAAAGAGTAATATTCTGTCATCCTGGGACTGTTAGTGTGCGTGTGTGTGTGTGTGTGTGTGTGTGTGTGTGAGAATCTAAGTCTTGTCTATTGCTCTTGATGGGTGTATTTATTGCATGTTTTGATCATATTTATCGTACTTGACCATGTTTTGATCGTTGCCTGAGGACGACCTGTAGCTGGTTGAAACATCACCACTAGATTTAAAGGAAACTGTGATTCCAGTACTCCATGTATTGTTTTGTTTGGATCATAGCCCAACTGACACTCATTTTTCATCATAAACACATAACAGAAACACATTTCCATTAGAATAACTTAAAGAACTGTGAATCTCACACCAGCAGCTCTGTGAGACTGTAGGACTGTACTCACTGTTCTCATTCCCAGGACGCAGAATACCGACGGTTTGTCCCGTCCCTCGGCATGTGATACCAACGCACAATGTATGAGACGCACGGGGCTTTCAAATAACTACAATGTAAACCTATCCGCGGCAATATTAAACGCTCAGAGAAAGTGCTCTGGGAGTGTGGTGTAGTAACTTAAAGAGCGAAAAGACACAAATAGGGTAGGCGAGAGGGGAGATGGATGGGCCCAACACAAGGCTTTCATCCAGTAGACCGCTGTTTGTGTCTGGTGCGTTTCACTTTACAATCAGCTGTTCACAATGTTAAATTTCATTTTCACTTTGTGTTTTTGTTTTAATCCACAACATTAAGCACATGTTTAATGCCACCGCAAAGTTACGCCAAGGTGTCTGACAAAGCCTCAGTGTATGACAAGTTGGGATGTGAACTTGTTGGACTGAATGCTAACATTCTCACAATGACAACATGCTAACGTGCTAGATGAAGTCAGGGGATTACCAAATTTCATAGCAATTCATCCAATAGTTGTCGAGAAATTTCACTCAAAGCCACAAATTTTAACCTCATGGTGAAAGGTCAGGGGATCCCTAAAGTCGGTAGGACACACTATCTGGGAACCATGTACACATTTCATGATATAATTTCATCAATCCAATAATTGTTGAGATTAGAGCTGCAACGATTAGTCAATCAACAGAAAAATAATTGCCTAAAAAAATGTAAAAAAATGCTATTTTCAACCTTTCAAAATAAAAGGATTACCTGCTTTTCTCTGTTTTAAATCATATTAAAGTGAATATCTTTGGGGTTTGGACTGACAAAACAAGACATTTAAAGACATCACTGTGGACTTTGAGAAACATTTACATTTTTCACTATTTTCTGACATTTTAGAGACCAAACGATCGAAAAAATAATCGGCAGATTAATTGATAATGAAAATAATAGTCGTTGCAGCCCTACAGTAGTTGAGATATTTTAGTCCGGACCAAAGTGGTAGACTGACTGAAGAGCGATGGCGCTAGCATGGCTAAAAATATACTTCAAAGTCCAGCTCTATTTTTTAATTAATCTGGACTACAGTCTGGAGGACAGAGTCCCTCCAGCTAACAATAAAGCTGATGACTTCCAAAATGTCCTTCCTGTGCGTCCAATTTTGATTGAGTTGGAGTTAGTCAATCATTCAGTGGATGTTAATGGACATTTAGCACGCACACCTCTACCACTTAATGTGTGTTGTACATGTTGGTGTATATTCACCCGCTACATGTGTCCTCTGGCGCCCCAATCAATAGGAGCTGGCCACAGTATGGACCGCTGGTAGTTAATACAGGCTGTGCTTAATACTGGGTGACTATGGCAACAGCAGGCAGACCCCAACATCACCCCCCCCACACACACACACAACCACACACTCACTAAACATTAGTGTGTGTGGCTGGGGGGTAGAAGGATATGAGGTAATCTCCCCTGGGTTAACAGTATGACAATAGCACAGAGGTTCAGTCTCACACACACACACGCTCATCTGTCAGACAACAGGCTGGTCAATGACTTCATCTCTGCCCGTCTGTCCGTCAGTCATCTCTTTGTTGCTGGATGGATCATCACAGCGATTGCCGCAGCACAAGAATTCAGACCTAAGGGACGTTTTTAATCTCATTTTTAAGTGAATTTTTTAGTTTTATTTGTGCCGCCATCGCTCCTGTTTGTAATTTATGTGGCGGTCTCTCAGCAGGAGGATTAAACTGCTTTTAATGAGTTCTAGTTTTAAGGTAATGGAGCAGCACAAGAGGGAGTTTGTGTCATAGACGAACCGCTGCTGTTGTTGTTTCCATTGTTGTTTTTTTACCGTTTACCAAAATGGACATACATCGGCTCCAAGTTCTTCGTTACTGCCTCCCACAGAGTGTCAGTGACTCAGGGTTGTTTTACAGCCACATCGCCGCCAGGTTTGTACCGACACTTATGTGTTTTGTGTGAGTGGTCATTTGTACTTCCAGTATATGTCAGCGATTAGTGATGGAAGTTAAATGTCAAAGCAGCAAGTAAACTGAAAGAAAAGAGAGATGAAATAGGGGAGAGCTGCAGAATTTGTGCACTTTCTGGTGCAACAATGTTCAATCGTTGTTGTGCAAAGAAAGTGCAGCACAGACGGGCAAATCTATCCCTGTTGTGTTTTAATCAGTACCAAAATACTAATCTGTAATCTTAATCTGGCCACAACAAACTGTTGTTTAGACTCAGAATTTAGGTTATTTTGGATTAGATACTGTGCACGGATACATTTTATTTGGGACAAAATTGCAAACAAAACAGCTCTTTGTTTGTGTGTATAAGTGTCAGAAGTTGTGACTGATCTGTTTCGATGATCCTCTTTTTTTGTTTTCTTTCTCCTCCCGCCTGGTCGCATCTTTTCAGTCAGAACCAGAGATGATGCCAGAGATGATGCAGCCCGGTGTGTGAACACCGAGCAGCTTCTTTATTCTTAACACATAGAGCATCTCTGAATAGCCGGGCTCTGTAAGCGCTCCATACATGTTTAATTCACACAAGTATTGAAGACAGCATGGCTTCTGGCTAAAATGGCAGTCTTTCAGGCCAGTGCCCTTCTCTTTCTCTCTCTCTCTCTCTGTTTTCTGCTGGCAGGGTGGATGATATGGAGGGAGAGGGGGGGAGGTTTGGTCGCTGCTGCTGTCCCAAAGCAGACGTGTAGGATCAAACAGCCCTGTTGGCTGTCTCGTTATCATGAGGGAGGGGAAGAAGGGATTTAAAAATAAAGGACAATGAGGTTTTATGTGTACAGTATGTGCAGCTGCTGCTTAAAACTGACCTGAACCACTCACTAAGTGGGACACCAGAACAACCAGAAGCCTTAAACCTAATGGTAGCAGCACCATGACTTTAGACTGCTTTAAAGATAGCTGTGACAGTCACACAAAAAAAAAAAAACACACTTTATTTAACATTTAATTTTTTGTAAATTTCAGAAGAATCATTGTCAATTTTATTGGGATACATATGGATTTTTTTTCAGCCGATACTGATAACCCATAATTACCTGCTTCTCATGGCTGATACCGATAAGATAACTATAATATAATTGACATTTTTGTATTTCAAAAAGAAGTTCATAACCTGTAGTTTATCCACACCCGAGGGTAAGAAAGGCTAAGATGTAGTGAGCAACGATAGATGATTTAATATTCCATAGCTCTGACCCAACCAAACCTAACTGACATCACTATTATTAACACAACAAAAACAAAGAACAGTTCTGACTCTTCAAATGTTCATTTGTTTGTTTTAGTAAAGTACATACAAAAAATTGTATTGCGAATTGCAATTGTGTTGTCTTCCTCTGAATCTGTGAAAAACGTCAACACTGGCGACGACATGTTTGGCTCTCTAGTCAGCCTGCTGCGCTTGTTCTTCTGTGTTTATTGGCGGGTCACAAACCAACTTTAAAGGTGCATACAATCACATACTGTATCAGAGCGTGTAGATGCTGAGCTTGTTAAGTCAATGAAAGCAATTATATAATGTATAATAATACATAATAATATAAATTTCCCATTATTGGTCCAATATATATCGTGCATCCCAATCACATCCCAAAATCACAATTTTTAAGAGGACTGTAAAGTATGTGCAATATTTACATAAACTCTTAATGTGGATTAGGAAAAACAACACAAAAGATGTGTGATGCAAAGATATATACCTTGAGATGATTACATTTGTCTATCATCAGATATTTTGTCATTGCATTTATCCTTTTAACACATTAAAGTACATATTGTACTTGGTTGCAAATCATATTGGGCAATAGTGGAACTGTTTTTTGTTTTTTTTTACCTAGACCACGATAAAAAGAAATGCACACACCATGAGCAATACAGGCTGTTATCCATATCCCATAATCCTAATCCAGAGTGGACAGAAGTTGCAGCAATAGAAATACAATATGGAGAAACAGAATGACAATATTAAGTCAATATACACTACATACTGTATAGTAAACAGCAGTAAGAACAGTAAGTAAATATTCGGTGTAATGAGTTGATGTGGCTGACGATTCTTTCATGTTTTATCCAGTGCCACTGTAATGACAGTCACTTGCATGTATTTCCGTATATTGTAGTACATGTTAATCACACAGTCAAGAACATGGAGAATATAGGTCACGCATACTCTGCGACTGCATTGTGTGTGAATTAAAAGTAGCAGCGCTGCACACTGATACATCATGGCATTAGAATGAGCGTTTTTCACACAACTGGGACATTTAGCTAAGAACATAAGCACATTAATGCGGTTTGCATTAATGCCATTAAGACGGCGGTACTCTGCTCTCTCTCTCTCTCTCTCTTACTCTCTCTCTCTCTCTCTCTCCCATTTGGGCTTAATTGTAGCCCTTTCTGCAGTATTACACAGTACTTTGTATCATTGGGGCAGGGGTTAGACAAACACACAATGGTTTAGCATAGTATCACAATCTGGACAACATGATGGATGAGGGATGTTGAAGCCTGAATGACATAGTGTAGATTATGAGTATCTGAACAGCTGTAACTGCTGTTAGTGGAGCTGTGATGCATTAGTGGAGGAGATGGAGATATTTTTATGCCTTTTTAAAGCTTAGTTTAAAAGTCTTTGGATCCTCACTATTGTAGTTCTTATCATGATTACTATGAAAGCACATTACTTCCATGTTCACTACTAATACCCAACGTAGAAACTCTCATACATAGTCATACTTACAGTAGAAATACAAATGTAGAATTGGGCTCTGTATGAAAGAAAAATAGGCCATTGTTGCAGTCTCTGAGTGTAGTCGGGTTTTATGTTGTTAGCAGCTGAAAACCTGCAGTTTGAGATGATGCTGCATTTAACATGCAAGTAGTCATTTAGTTTTTTAAGGTGATTTTACTGTAGTTGTTGCATTGTCTATAAAAGCGCAGTAAAAAATTACTAAACCTAAAGGAATAGTTTGCTATTTTGGGAAATTTGCTTATTCACTTATCTTGCAGAGAGTTAGATGATAATCGATACCACTGTCATGTCTGTACGTTAAATATGTAGCAGCAGCCAGTTAGCTTAGCTTAGTATAAAGACTTGGCAACATTCTCACAATGTTAATGCTGACATGGTAATGATTAGCTGATATAATGTTGAACATCTTTAGCGTGTTAGCGTGCTAATATCTGCTATTTAGCAAAGTACAGCTGAGGCTGATGGGATTTTTTTACCAGATGATGCTAGAGAAAACGTTCACCAGAGAGAGAGGATCACCAGAGTTATTACAATCAGTAGTCAACCTCCGGGTCTGAGAAGTGAAGCCAATGCGGAAGTGCCTTAAACTTGCATTCTTTCTAATAGCCAGCAGGGGGCGACTCCTCTGGTTGCAAAAAGAAGTGTGATTGTATAGAAGTCTATGAGAAAATGATCCTACTTCTCACTTTATTTATTACTTCAGTGAACAACGTAAACATGAGTTTATGGTCTCAATTACGGCTGCAACTAACAATTATTTTCATTGTTGATTGATCTGACGATTATTTTTACGATTAATCGATTAGTTGCTGGAAAATGTCAGAAAATGATGAAAAATCTTGATCAGTGTAACTAAACTAATAAATGAATCGATTAATCGTTGCAGCTTGAGTCTCAATCGCTAGTTTAAAGTCTTCTTCAATACAGCGTGATGTTCATTTAGTAAATTATGTCCCAATTTAGAGTCAAATAGACGATAAAGCGGGGTACGCTTTAGGGCATGGCTACCTTGTGATTGACAGGTCTCTACCACGGCGTTGTCCAATCTGGGAGTTGTCCGTGTTTTTGTCTTATACCTTTAGTTCATGAAAGTTAATTATAACATTTTTGCCTTATTTAGCGTTTGGTTGTACTTAGCTCCACCCTCTTGTGTCACTTCTAGTTGCAAAAAAACAAGATGACGATGGACAAAATGCCGAATGCGAGGCTTCAAAACAGCAGCCAATGGGTGACGTCATAGTGACTACGTCCACATCTTATATAGGCCTACAGTCTATATGGTTACAATTCATCCTGAGGGGAGCATTAATGTCTGTACCAAATTTCATGGCAATCTCTCCAATAGTTGTTGAGATATTTCTGTCTGGACCAAAGTGGTATATTGACAACCCGACATTACCATCCAAAAACAAACAAAAAACAATAGAACTGAGTAAATTTAATTTGACATGCATGGCAAAATGGCAGGGGTAACAGGATTTTAATAATAACTCTATATGACTGTATGTGGCTCTTCTTTAGTTTTAATTACCGTGTTCCTTGTACTGTAGTTTAGCAACAGTGTTACATCCCATGCAGCGATATCACTGCAATCCCTGAAATCTGGCATCTATCACATTTCTCGCTGTTTCCTCCAAACAAGCTAACTGTGCTTAGTTTGCTCACTTACAAATGAGCGGGCTTCACACTGTTTCTCAGCAATAAAGTTGGCTTGTGCTGTTTTTAGTTCCCGCAGGCTTCGTTCCCTCTGTGCGCCTGTGAACAGTACTTTCCCCATGGAGCAGATTAGAGGTCTTGTACGAGAGTTAAGTCCTGGTTAATTTAGATTTAAGACTGCAGTGAGGTAATGATCTGCCTGCCAGGCTCTGTCTCTAATCCATCCAGTCAGACAGACCTCTTCCCTCTGTCAGCTGGACCCCATAGCACCCACCCAAACACACACACACACACACACACACACACACGTACACACAAGAGACATCCATACTGTAAATGTATACACCCCCACCTATACTACACACAGGCGGAGGCTCTGCCAAGCTCCAAAATGCCCAGTTAACCCTGGAGGCTATAATCTTCATGGTGACAGAATAATAACAGACAACTAACCAAATCCATACACAGTAATCAATCTGTGTGGGTGTGTGTGGGGGGGCTTGTATTGCTATCTTTATGAGGACCAATTTAAATTTTAAACCATCGTAGTGAGGACATGTGTGCATTGTGAGGATATTCTGGCTGGTCAGAGGACTATTTGACAGTTAAGACATACTGTATGCTGTGTCTCGATTACTATACTTCCATGTAGTACACTGTGTAAACCAGTGGTTCCCTACCTTTTTCCTTAAGGGACCCATTTTCTATCAGTGAGTAAACTGATGACCCCTGATCATACATATTTAGTAGGCTTCTTTTTTTTTTACTCTTTGGTCATTTTAACAGCGTACTTCTCTAAAGCAGGATGGCGCTGTTTAGCAGAGAGGGAATATAACTTATGTTCAGGTCTTCACTGTGCCCTTATCCTGTTAATAATAATCCAAACTTTAAAAATAACAATTTAATTTAGTTTTCTTCACATAAATGAATGAAATGCTGAGATATTGGCCAACTGTATATTTTTTAAAAAGGTTGTCTTACACCTCTTAAAATCAAGGAAGCCTCGCAACCCCCTGTGAAGCTTTGGCGACCCCTAGTATGGGTCAAGACCCCCAGGTTGGGCAACCAGTGGTGTACACTATTTACTTACTTGCGTAGTGCGTGAATTTCGGCAGGGTAGTGTTGTGTCAAATCAAACACAGCTGTTTTCCACTTGACGATCGCAACATTTAACATTGAACTTCTTCTTCTTGGCAAATTGCAACCGGACGGAGCATTACCACCAACATTTGTACACGATTGTCGCCCACCAAAATATCTGCCGGCTTGTTCGCTCACTTGACAATTATATTAAAACTGAATAGAAAATGAACAGGATTTTACTTTTATGTATGTGCTACTGTTAGCTAACTGGCTAGCCGCCATTTCCACAAGTTTGGTGGTCCCCACCCTTCTGCTACATAGCCAAGATGGCAACCAATTTTGACCGTTATGAATGCATAGAGCATATAGTTCACTAATTTTCAGTGTGAATGCACTTATGTGCTCAAAATAGCAAGTGTAAAACCCGTTTCTCACCAGTGCGATGTGACAATACAATGTGGGAATACGTATCACAACTGTGCACACTGGTTCCAGTGTAAATGATCTGCATTGCCATGTTACATTTTGTCAATGAGGCCAAATGAGTTTCCTCTTCAATAGAGCCCGTGTCCACTTCACACAACAAAGACACAGACAGATAACGTCTAAGGGGCTAACATTAACTGCACAACACCTAAACTAACCGGACCCAGAAATTGTAAAAAATGGCCCATTGGACTGAAAAAAGCCTATTTGGCCGACAGTCCGTTACCCTGAAAACAAACAGCAATTGTTCCAAGGCCCATTGCTACGAAAATGTACACTCTCTGTGCAACAAACAGCACATGGCTAAGCTACAGCGATCAGTTTGAACAAAGGATTTCATTGGTCAAACATATATTTCCGCAGGTGGAAATTCGCTGAAGTCGAGGTCCGTCTGAAGTTTTTTCCTCCGCACGATTGTGTGCAAGAATTCATATGAAATTTGACGAAAATCCGTGCTTGGTGAGAAACGGCTTTAACTACGGAAGAATGCAAATTGAGACACAGCTTTAGTTTTAAGATTAAGGTTAGAATTAGGTTTAGGTTAGGGGTTATGGCTAGGTAGGCTATTTGTTGTGATGGTTAGGGTTAGGGAATGCATTATGTCAATGAGGTATACAAGTATAAAAAGATGTGTGTGTGTGTGTGCCTGTCTGTTTCTGTTGCCCTAAGCTGGCCCTTCACTAAATATATCAGTGACTGTTATTTTGGGTGTACGCACAGTATGGGTACCATAATATACTGTGTGGGTGTATAATTATGTATTTCTGTTCCTGTTTGAAAACAGAGTGGCAACAGCACATCATAGAGGCCTCAGTCTCAGCAAGACGAGGCTATGAGTTGAAGCACAACTTGAATGTCTGTTTGTGCTTTACATTTCACTGTAGTCTGCAAGGTTATTGGGCTTGTTTACATCTCCAATCGTGTCCAGGAGCTCCACTCCAGACAGACAGATTTCAGATATTGCAGCATGTTGCTCTGCTGAGATAAACACTGTCTACCTGAGGATGCTGCTGTGTGTTTACCAAACCTCAGATTGAGTTATAAACCCTCCCTGACACTGACTGCATGTCTCTATTATCTACAGTACCAACCAGGGATGCATAAAACGCTGTAATTATCACTCCTGCTGCACAGGAAGCCTCTCTGGATGCTTTTGTGTCTCTCAGCTCAGCTGGCTTTCATTGTACAGGAGGTTATGACTTTTTTTCAGCAAGTTAATTAGCATGAAATGAAATGATTAATTGGATATGTGAAGTTGTCACCAGCTGTGCAGATTGACTGCTGCACCTCTAAGATGCAGCAGATAATCAGGATTAATTCTTTGTCTGTACATCTGATGTGACAGTTGAGAAATTAATTAGGACTTTCTGTTTGTGTTCGTCAAACTATCAGGTCTCCTCTCATTATTTTAAGCATCGGTTTTGCCCTTATTAGCTAGTTGAGTTGAGACATGAAAGACTGGACCACAGAGGAGGCGATGAAGAAGGCTGGTTACATGGTGTGTGCCAGGACTCCCCTTATATTTAACAAGATGTATATGCAGGTGGTGCCTCTAAAGGCATATTCTTTAAAGCAAAAAGCTTTGGTTTCTGGTTTGGTTTTGGGAGGATTTTTACGTTTTCCTACTGATCGAGTGCCAAAGGAACTAAGTAAAGCTTCTTTTCTGTTTTTGCATTATAAATTAAACCCTTAGATTGGCCTAGTTTAGCTGGGTGTCCATTGTATAGCAAACGATGTTAGGAAAATGCAGCTTCTCCTACACTGTGGGTTTAATGTTGTCTACTCATTAAAGCATTCATTCTTGAAAAATTGTTATATCAAGTAATACAAAATCCAACAGTTTTAGAAATGTTCTGCTGCTGTGGATACAGGCGCAAGCAGGAAGTGGATTTGATAGGTTATATCTTTATTAATAAAGCAAATGAGCAACTTAGAGTACAGAAATGGTGAGCATCCTGGTGGCATACAGGTTTAAGTTTAAGTCCAGTCAGGGACCTTTGTTGCATGACGCTTCCCATATCTGTCTCCCCTCATTCCCTGTCTTCTCTCTACTGTCACATAAAGCGATTAAATTCTGCCAAAAATACTATTAAAAAGAAGACGCCGTGGCGTGGGCCTCCGTAGATGGCGCACGTAGCATGCACACAGCGTTTATGCTCAATGCATTGTTCGTTGCAATATGCTCTGAAACGCTGGGGGGCGTACAAACAGAAGTCAACGAGTGGGACCGGAAAGGAAAGTAGGCTGCCTGACAACAATAGTAAACACTAAATACTGACATACATACTGCCAAACATTACATTTGTGTACTGTAATTATTACAGTCACTTACCTCCAAGTCCAAATTATTTTCCGTCTCTCGGTGTTTCCCCTGGGGTCGCCACTCTTTCCATGAGACCTTTTTTTTTTAGCTTTAACAAAACAATCTCTCATACACTTTCACAGTCTGCGGCAATAAGCCTCTTCTTTCAATAGTGTGTTGCCTATTTGATGTAATTTTTCTGTCCCTGTGGTCTCTCAATGAACAGTCATAGAGATGTCTGTACAGGCGAACCTGCTTGGCCAGTCTTCCCTCAAAGGCATCCATGTTGAAAAAGGCACAGTGCGTTCAGTGGACACGTAGTTCCAAAAATTTGGAGGTGCACGACAAACCACCGCAGCAACTTGCGGAGCCTATAGCACCACGCGAAAGCCGTCATGATGTAATTTTTTGGCACGCACACCTTCACTACAGCGACCATAAACCAAGCTTTACTCTCCCCCACAGAAACACTGCTCCTGAACTGCCTGAAACACCTTGATTGAAGTCCTGCCTTTTCTTCCGTAACATGGTGATGTCACCAAGTAACACATTTGCATAGCGGCTCAAATAGAGCATTTCAGACAGAGGGTGAAAAGAGGTGCTGCAGTACAGCCGGTATGAGAAAAATAAAGTGTTTTTTGAACATTAAAGCATGTAAAAATGTTCTAGTAGAAGCCCAAAATACAAGTATATACCTGAAAATGAGCCTAACACTGTGGGTCCTCTTTAAGGACATTATACTG
Organism: Sebastiscus albofasciatus; assembly: GCA_916701655.1. NCBI lineage: Eukaryota > Metazoa > Chordata > Actinopteri > Perciformes > Sebastidae > Sebastiscus > Sebastiscus albofasciatus. The sequence goes on along the minus strand of CAKAOI010029000.1, from coordinate 37,111 downwards.
CACCGCTTGTGTATCAGTGGTTCAACACGTATAGACCTTTGCTGATGGTGCACTACAGCTTTGGTAGCCTTTGGTAGTGTTTTTAACGTTTAGTTTTCATCACGGAAACAAAGGCCCAACAAATCTAAACTGCTGTCATGAGCCGGCCGTATGAGGCCGCGCAGAATGACTCATCAGTTGTTCGGGTGCCTTCCACTGTGAACCAGCAGGATGAAACAATTACCCCAGCAACAAAAGCTAATTGCCATGATAACAGAAGCTTTGCCCTCGGGTGCTACCCAGAGAGAACGCCACATACACCCCATCGCCACCCCAACCCACTCTGTCAGTATGCCAAGGCAACACTTCCCCAGCCCTAAATACATCCAACGATCTAATCATGAAGCTGACACATCTCACAGAAACATGAAAGTACTGTTTCTCAACCCATCATGTATACAGGTTCAGGCGTCATTTCTTCCAGCTCTGAGATGTCTGCTAATGGACTGAAAACACACAGCCGTGACAGTGTGTGTGTGTGTGTATGTATAGGATTTGTGTGGGGGAGGGTGAGGTGGGGGGGGCACATATGTCTAACCATGTGTGCAGGGAAGTGCTTAATTCAAAAGCCTGGGAATGTGGCCTCCTTTTCACCACTCGCCTATGAGGCTTATTTGACATGAGGAAGCGCTCAGTGTGGCAGAAGCCTTCATATCCTCTCTGCTCTTGTGTTTCTCTCTACCGTCTATTCATCTCTTTTACGCCTCGTCTTTTTTTCTTCTCAACCCTCTCAGGCTGCCTTTTGAGGTGAATATTATTCAACCTCCACTTTGAAATCTGTTTAGTCTGGCAAAAATAAGGTGAAATACTCAGACAGACAGGAGCTGTTGGACAAATCAAGTCAAGTTCAGAATACATGCACCAATACAATGTCAGCTAATAGCAAAAATAAAACCAGCATTTTAAATATTTGTGCTCTCATGAGCCTGTCAATGTGGTGTGAGAAGTGCTTATGCATTTTTAAAGATGTAGTCTGTATAATACACAAGAGGGAAAATACCAGCAGGCTTAAACCTTCAGAGGATTGGAGAGACTGCCCAAATGATCAACTGTAGTTCATTCAAGCTCTCTGCACCTTTAGAGAAACTGCTTAGAGCAGCTATAATTAATATTGCTATATTAACAATCGCTACTTAAGGGCCACAGAGAAGTATGATCTGACTCTGCAGCTTCTCGCAGCTTTTAGTTCTTTGTTTAACCTCTTGAACCCTGGGCATCTGGCTCAGGCCCCTGCTCGAACATGACATGCCCAAAATGAATAGAGTATACCTCTGCAAATACAAGGTCTATTTGAATAATGTTGGTGTCATAATAAAGGCAACACTTGGGGGAGTTCTGCAGAGATGTAAGCATCAGTATATATATGCTACTAGGTCAGAGTAAATTAAGATGGGACACGGCATAAATTAAGTTTTATGGTTTTGGTTGCAACTTAATAACATTAATGAAGAACGCTGCAGCCGCTAAACGGGCTGTAATGTAATCGCTCGGGGCCACTCCTCACCGACTTGTACATCCGCTCAAAGTGCTTATTTTTGCCACTGGCAGGCTCAGATTGTTATTATAAGTGTCTGACAACATTATGGAGAGGACACTACAGAGAAATACAACGTTTTTCTTTTCCTTGTGCTTGTTCCGGTCTGTCTTTTATTGTGTCATGCAGGTGGCTACCTCCGGGTCCAAAAATGTAAGCCAATGCGGAAGAGCCTTAAACTTGCATTCTTTCTAATAGCCAGCAGGGGGCGACTCTTCTGGTTGCTAAAAGAAGTCTGATTGTATAGAAGTCTATGAGAAAATGAGCCAACTTCTCACTTGATTTATTACCTCAGTAAACTTTGTAAACGTGAGTTTATGGTCTCAATCGGTCTCAAAATTGATTGTACTTAGCTCCACCCTCTTGTGTCACTTTTGGTTGTAAAAAAACAAGATGGCGATGGCCAAAATGCCGAGCTCGAGGATTCAAAATGTGGCAGTCCACAAACCAATGAGTGACGTCAGGGTGACTACGTCCACTTCTTATATACAAGTCTATGTTGTCATGTGACTTGCTGCCAGAAGACAACGGTGGAAATGTGAATGCAAGTTGGAGAGAGGAGTGCCGGTGTTGTCAGAGTTTGTTGTGTTGAAAGTGTGGCTTTAGTGTTATTTAAAAGATTTTCAATGTCATGGCTGAATATTTATCTCTATTTTGACAATGTGGATGTGACACAAGACTTCTTTATCTGCAGCGCTCTTGCTTAATACTGGACCAGTTTTAAAAATTGTTGTCCCCATTAGTCATTTAGTCACACAAAAACAAGGGAAAATAGGGATTTCAGTTTATCACTGAAAAGGGTGTAATTCATATATTGTAAAATAATGTTTTCTTGTCCTTTAATTTGACCTTCAGTTCTTCCTGTTATGTACGTTCCTGCTCTGAACATCAGTTTGATTCATCACGTTATTTTAATGTCACTGATTGTGATTTTCAGCAATAGCTGACCTTTTTCAGATTATGCCGTATCGCCTGCTCTCCCTTCATCACAAACACATAGTCACTCTGTTTTCTTTGCCTCTCATCTGTCATCTCTCTGCTCAGTCACCCCTTTTTTTACGGCTGAAAATCCATCAAGTATCAAGAGCAAAATGGGCCTTGATCTGGATTTATTTATCTTTTTCAGCCGGTTGGAGCAGCTGTGATGTTAAGCAGCTATCATGTGCCCTATTGTGCCTTGTCTCCTCTTTGTCATGTGACCCAGAGAGAGTCTGCTGCCCTCAGTAACTCGATCACACACAGAAGCATTTAGCACACTGTCAGAAGTGGTGAGAAATTAACTGAGCTGCTCTGTGAAGCTCTAGCTCAATTCAAGAGAAATTGTCTCAGCCAGATCTCTTCTCTTTTTTTTTGCTCTACATCCCATGATGTGTTGATTGAGCAACGTAATGTATGTAAAGGAGGATTAGGCGAGACGCCCGCTTTATTTCTGACTGCTTGAAGAGAACTGAAACCGTCAGCTTCAAGCTGGAGGCCCTGCATCCCTCTGGCCCAAACTGCTCCAGAAATAGGGCCTGTTTTTGTAAGAAGATCCATCACAGAGATGCACCCACCTCCCTCCTCCCCTCTCTGTGAGCCTCTGGTGGTCTGCAGGGTCTCTGAAGTGGAGAGAAGTGTCAGTTATGTGATTACTGAGTCTGTTAAACTTATTTAGAGATGTAGGAAACACGATGTCTGTAGTTATCCCTCATGGTTTTGCATTCAGAATGGGAGGTTCTCCTCAAATGTCGAGGCAGTGATGGAACTGATTATTATTTTCCACCGGAAAGGATGATCATTTATTTATATTTTTATTTTCTTAATCTTGATATATAAGGAGTATAAGATGACATTCACATGAGGTTAAGGATGAATCTTTGTGTGTCAAGGCTGTCAAACAGGATTTTAGATTTTATCCGGAGTGAATGGTTGAGATCTGACTCTGTGCTATATTTGAATGTATTTGAGGAACTCTGCGTTCACATCTGCTTGTATAAAAAGACAAATGTGTTTCCTGTTTGATTTGGGAGTTCCTGTTTGTCCCTGGACAGAGGATATTTATTGTGTAAGCATTTTCCAGCCACGATCAGCATCTACATCTAGACTTACTACGTTTAACAGTCTACAAATGCCTCTGTGCTTGGATCATTGTCGTGAATAAAGTGTGTTGTGATAGCTTTGACATGATATTGCTGCTGGTTAACTCGACAACAGTTGTACAGTGGGGAATGATGGATATTTGACAGCGGGAGGGTGGTTGTAATCGTGGGAGTTGCTGCTGAAATCCATCTGTCAAGTGAGCTTTACGGCTTCTCCCTGAGGAACGACATGACGTCGCTGTGCAGTTTATTCTCAGACTTTCTGATATTGTTGCATGGAAATAAACCTCTTTATGTCACATGTCAAACAGGCTATTCAACTCTGAGATTCTTATGATGAAATGATTATTAGATAAAAGAAAAAACAGATATGAATTAGAGGAATTCATCCAAAATGCACTTCATTATTTTGCAGTAAATATGAGGTATTTAGGGTTTGATTGAAGCCAGTAGAAGCACCTCTACCTCCTCATTGCTGAGTTATTTGAGGCTGTTCGGACGACCGCAAGGGAACTGAAGAGCAGATGATGCCAGAAAAGTGAGATGAAGCTGGCTGGAACTGAACCGTGTGTTGGAGCGGTCCGGGGGGTGTCTCTCAGGTGTCAATGTGTCTTCCTCCTGCAGAGTGGTACCTCCAAGGAAAGGTTATTAGAGGAGGGGAGGTCACATGTTGGCATTTGAATGTTACCGTCGTCCTCGGGGCTTTGGAAACAAGTCTCATCCCCTGATGATAGCTGTGAAAGACAACCTCATGCTTCCTGATTTTTATATTTCTGCCATTTTTAGTGTTACTGTAATAGTACTAAATTGCTAGGGGTATAACATTACACTGTATAATCTCATTCACTTCTGGCTCTCTATTCAATACTCAAGGTAATGGACCAATTAATCATACATTTGGTTCTTGTCACCATTTCTGGCTTTCTTTCATACCCTCATAACTTATACAGTGTTATGCTGCTGGGAAACCTCTCTAACGGGGTCAGGCATATCTCCAGTGTATCGTTCCCAATCCTCCAATGTTATTGTTTAGTAAAATACCATGTAATAATGGTTTTAAGATGTGACCGCAAGGCACAGTCTTTTGCACTCTATACTTTTGCCATCACAAAAATGTATCTAATAACCAGAAAACTGTCACAGATTATATGAAATTGTAAACATTAAAGGTGCTCTATATGATATCAAGAGTATCAATATAGCAGCAAACAACTATTAGCTATGTAAAGATATAGAGGAGTAATGTCTACCTGAGCAGAGAGTGAAGTCGCTCTCCCTCTGTGTGTGTTGTAATCTGAGCTTCTCTGTGCTTTGTTGACATAGCCGGGCCAGCTGCATGTGCCTTTTAGTGAATGTGAGCGTGCCCCACTGGCTAGCTCAAAGCCGCTGCTCCGCACTGCGCTCATATGGCAGTTACAGCTGATAACACCGTGGAAGCGTAGCACCCACCCTCCTGTTTCCCCTCAGGTTAACACCGTGTCTCCTACAAAATTACATTCCCATACAACTAAAATGCAGGGAAATGTATTTTGTCACAGTTTTAAATAGTTTTAAACACGTGGTTAACATTGTAAATTGAAAAACAAAACAAAAAACGCAGCACAACTTAGTTAGGTTTAGGCAACAAAACATGGTTTGGCTTAAATAACTGAATTTCACACAGGACATGAACATCTGTCTTAACTACTAACTAACTTTCAACAATGTTATTATTCCACGGTTGCTCAATATACTACGTCACCTGCTCTGCGCGTTGCTCATTGTACTACATCACTAGCTGCAGTCGTCCATGGACTTACAAATGTATTCGTGATACGTCAAAGACAAACGTAATCTGTGACAAAATATGTTTCCTCTCAAACGTAATTCAAAATGCAGCTTAGTTGTATGGGAACATACTTTTTAGGAGACAGGGCTTAACTGTTGCTATCAGCACTGTTGCTGCTGTTTGCACTGTTAGAGCTGTTAGCACCGTTAGCTGCGAGCTGCCAGCTCAGCCGTCACCATGTTGAGAGCAATGCGGCGGTAATAGAAATGCTCCCAGTCTTGCATTTAGCACTTTTAAAGCTGCAACAATTAGTCAATTAATAAATGTGTCAGTCAAAGGAAAATAAAGCCATATGTATATATGATAGTAAATCAAATATCTAATTGGTTAACCAAGAAAAAAATCAGCAGACAATGGAAGTAATTTGCAGCCCTAGTAAATTTTGTGAAGTTGCACAATTATAGTCTGGCTCTCTTTTCCACCTCATCTTCTCATTTTATGTGAACTATAGCAGAGATTAAGGGTCTGATATACATGGACAGTCAGTGAGTACATCAACAATGCCCTTTAGTAGGGCTGCTCTCTCTTAGTCAATTAGTTGAGTAATCGGTCGTTTTGGTCTTAGCCGACTAAGATTTCTTTAGTCGATTAGTTGTTTTTTATGCTTTTTTTATGCTGAATGACTTATTTCCAAGACACTTAAGAGCACATCTCTGGTAAACACAAGATTTAAAGTGTTGCTTTTGTGTAATTCTTTGTCGATTAAATCAACTAATCGATTAGTCGACAAAATCGTATGAGTGTTAGTCGACTAAGAATTTCTCTGGTGGAGGACAGCCCGACTCTTTAGTTTGCTTTTCTTGGCCCTCACACCTTCAGACTGCTAATGTGAGTCTGACTGCTGGAGAGCCGGCCCCTGAGGTGTTGAAAGTGAAAATTAGAGAAGCGTTTAGTCACTTCACAGATTCTGCGAGTTAACCTCACCTCTGCTGGTCCTCATCTCCTCTCCACCTGCTGCCATGTGTTTCCACCTCCAGGCACATAAAGGTCATAACGTCACACATGGCTCTTTCTTTTATAAACTCAAGCTGTGTCTCTTGAGAGTGGTCATTTTGTGATGTGATTTGTGATTTGTCTAAGCCACATAAGTCCGAGGCTACATCACACGTGTCTTTCTAGTGAAGGAATTCCCTTTCAGCTCTGTGGTTGTGAACATGATTATTGTATACATCCTCGTAGCTGTGTGCTTGTGGGTGTGTTTGTGCGACTTTTCATTTCATTTCTCCAGCTGGCGATACGCTCGCTGATCAAACGCTTGCGTTTTTAACACACTGTATTATTACTGTACTGCACACCCGTCTGCATTGATGCCTCTAAGTATTTCTTCATGCTGCCGCCACACCACAGTAAAGGCCAGGAGGGAAAGGGGAATTTTCCAGGGTTCGGTTTTAGGTTGAGGTCTTGTTTATAGCTTTTAAAAATGGCAACCCACCCTCTCCTCAGTACACACACAGTGTCAGATATCTACAGTAGCAGTATGTTGTTTCTAATGTGGTAACTGCAGAAAGGTGTGGCTCCCCAGTGACCCCTCAGCTAACCAGATGATTATACGATAGCTCTGTTTCACTGGTTTCTCTTTATTGACCTCCATCACATTTACACTATTCTGGTCAACAGAAACAGTATGGGAATTAACAGTGCAGTGAAGCATCTCTATAATCTAATATTATAGGGAACTGAATCCTGCTCCCCAGTTATTTTCTGTTCTCTTAGCTCTCAATGCTCAACTTAGTTTCTCATAAAAGCTTCTTTCATGATTTGTGATCTTTAACCAAGACTGATTATAACTACAATATTATTATATATGTTTTTATTAGGGCTATCAAACGATTAAAATATTTAATCGCGATTAAATGCATGACTGTCCATAGTTAATCGTGATTAATCACACATTTTTTATCTGTTCAAAATGTACCTTAAAGGGAGATTTGTCCAGTATTTAATACTCTTATCAACATGGGAGTTGGCAAATATGCTGCTTTATGCAAATGTGTGTATATATTTATTATTGGAAATCAATTAACAACACAAAACAATGATGAATATTGTCCAGAAACCCTCACAGGTACTGCATTTAGCATAAAGAAATGCCAAATCATAACATGGCAAACTGCAGCCCAACAGGCAACAACAGCTATCAGTGTGTCAGTGTGCTGACTTGACTATGACTTGCCCCAAACTGCATGTGATTATCATAAAGTGAGCATGTCTGTAAAGGGGAGACTCGTGGGTACCCATAGAACCCATTTACATTCAAATATCTGGAGGTCAGAGGTCAAAGGACCCTAAAGAGATTAGCTAAAGAGAGCTAAAGAGATTAGTGACGTTAAAAAGAATTGCATCAACGTGTTATTTATGTTAACTTTGACAGCCCTAATTCTTATATGTTTTGAATGCTTTTCTGACTAAAACAAATGGATTATGTTGATTATAACCTGTGTTAAAATGACAAGGTGCTTAAATTATCTTAGAAATTTGACAGAGAAACACAATAACATGTTTCAGATTTTCTCAAGAGACTGATAAAAGAACCCTCTATGAGAAAATAAATTAACTTGATCTCTATATGTCTCTTCACAGTTACAATATTTAACAGTACTCTTGTTATGTTTTCTCTCTCTCTCTCTCTTCCACTAGTGAACAGAGTATCTGCCAGGCGCGGGCCTCAGTGATGGTCTACGACGATGCCAGTAAGAAGTGGGTGCCCATCAAGCCTGGGCAGCAGGGCTTCAGCCGCATCAACATCTACCACAACACTGCCAACAACACCTTCAGAGTGGTGGGCGTCAAACTGCAGGACCAGCAGGTGAGACACGCAAGAAAGTAATCAGCATCGCACTCCTGGTGATGAGAGGACATTTCAGACTTTAGAGCTCCATTAAATTTAGTTTTAATTACATTAAACGATGGTCTTTGGCTGATGTGAGACATCAATATGTGTTGTTTTCACAGTGCCAAGTCGGATATATCTGAGTTCTGAGTCGTAATTACATCCTGGAAGTTGGAAACTCGTAATCACAATAACTCTGATATGATATGAATGCAGCATTAGCAATAGCAAAAAGCGTTTTCTCAAGTTCTCCATTTGAGCTAAATTAACAGTTGTGTCCTTACTAGTGTCTTTTTTTAGGAATTTGTCAGTGCAGAAATCTGTTTTTCTTCCTCTTTAAACATGGATTGAATCTTTTATGATTGTTGAATATGCGACATGATGATCTCAGAATAAACTTGATGCTAATTGTTCATGGATGAAACAGCTGAAAAAAAATAATTTGGTAATTTATTCACAAAAAATAGAACATTATACTAAGTGACAAATGGACCCAAAATACTGTTTTGAACAGTGTTAAACAGTATTTAAGTATTATAGCTCTGAATTTATTAGGGGTAAGGAAAAAAATAGATACAGCATAATATCGCAATATTTTGTGTGGCAATATTGTATTGATACACGGACGTCAAGTATTGGTCTTTTAACAATCCGACGGCCTTTCAGAGGTTGTAGCGGGCTCAGTCTTAAAACTAGAGTGAGGATACTAGTATCTTATGAAACTAGAAAACCTAAGGAATCGACCAACCATGTCATATGAGCTTGTTGGGAATAACGCTAAATTACGTTCCAATGTCAGGCTAAATTTTGGCGAGGAAAAACTGTCATGGCCATTTTCAAACGTTCCCTTGACCTCTGACCTCAAGATATGTGAATGAAAACTCTGAGATGAACAGAGTGAAAACTGTATCTTATTTGATAAAACAGATGTTGCCAAACTGCATAATTTCGTGGGGCCTCTGATGATTCCAATCCCTAGAATTTATCCTCATTGGGCATTTGAGGATACATTTGCGGTACATCCGGTGCCTTAGAGGTTAGAAAATCATATAGTGGGAATGGAGCAGAGAGACACTGGCATTAAATCTCCAAACAGCTGGTAAAATGTGGGGGTGAATATTAGTAAGAATCTCGTTCCACTCCTTTAACACCAACTGTTGTTGAGTGAAATACTTCATCTTCAGCTGCCAACAACATATCTTCCCTCATGAGGGACCAGCCAGTTGCACTTTAGCAAATCTACATAACATTTTAACTCACAGCTTCATTTTCCTTCCCCTATTGAAGGTGGTGATCAACTACTCCATAGTGAAGGGCCTGAAGTACAATCAGGCCACCCCGACCTTCCATCAGTGGCGTGACGCCCGCCAGGTTTATGGGCTGAACTTTGCCAGTAAGGAGGAGGCCACCACCTTCTCCAACGCCATGCTGTTCGCCCTCAACGTCCTCAGCTCACCTGACAGTGGAGGTAAGGAGTCATGATATACTGTATGGTTTCAATTCATCTTTTTGGTATTTTAAAGGGGACCTATTATGTTTTTGTGCTTTTTCTCTTTTCTTTAGTGTGTTATATAGTTTTTTGTGCATGTAAAAGGTCTGCAAAGTTACAAAGCCCAAAGTCCAAAGGGAGTTACTCTCCCCCACAGAAACACAGCTCCTGAACTGCCTGAAACACCTTGATTAAAGTCCTGCCTTTCCTTCCGTAACGTGGTGATGTCACTAAGTAACACATTTGCATAATACCTGCCTAGCAGCTAGTTTGGCATGCCCTCAAGCAAAGCTAGTTAGGGGCAGAGTCCGAAGAGTTTGATTCAATTGACCAATCATAGCTCCACCCTCTCGTGTCACTTCTGGTTGCAAAAAACAAACATGGCGACGGCCAAAAAAACAAGATGGCAAAGGCCAAAATGCCAAACTTCATGCTTCAAAACGGCAGTCCACAAACCAATGGGTGACGTAACGGTGACTACGTCCACTTCTTATATCATATACAGTCTATGGCTGCAGCTCAGCTGGTATGAGAAAAATAAAGTCTTTTTAACATTAAAGCATGTAAACATGTTCTGGTAGAAACCCAAAATACAAGTATGAGCCTGAAAAAATACACAATAGGTCCCCTTTAATGCACACTGTTTACCACTATTTAATCTATCCCATTAAGCAGTTACCTTTTTATTATGAGGTCCACATTTGTATTTGACTTCCTGGCAGACAGTGAGCTTTTTCTGAGACATTTCCAAATTAAATGGTTTCGTTTTTTAATAATAAATTGGTGTTGGAAACCTGCTAACGGAACCATTTGGTTCGATTTACCACCGTCTGACTTAAACCGTCATCTGTGAACAGTTTAAATCTATTTTTGCTCTCAAAAGAATGTCAGGTAACCACAATGAAATAATCCACATAGTTTTGAATGTTTTGAGTTTGTTGTGACTACATAGACGCTCTTTAAAGGATACTTTCTCATGTAAACAGGATGTACATTGTACACAGACAGCATGTTTAGAAGACAATATTGAAACCATACATTTAAATATGACAATAATCTAAATTGTTGATTATATGTCCATATTCAGTACACTGCAATGTTCAAACCCAAGGAAGTGCAACTACTTAACTAAGCTGTACTACCCTCTGCTGGTTGATAATAGGTACTGCAACTACAGCCTGCACACTAAACCAAACAATGACAACAATATCAAGGGCTTGTTGGTTGCTGACTGTCTTTTGTCCTCATTTAAAGATATTGTTTCAGTATTTTCATTTCATTGCAATGCATTTATTTTCAGTGCTTTTCAGATTAAAGCAACAACTCTGTATAGCATGCAACACGATTAGATATGTGTAGTTAAATTAACGGATTTGTAGTTTCTTAGGGGTTTTTAACCATGGAGAGTAAATGAATTCTGTTATTCCCTGAACTGTATTTGAAGCCAAACTCATGCCTACTCTTGGTTTACCAAATAGCATCTGACCAGCTCTGGTTACGAGCTACTTATAATCTGTGTGCGTGTGCATGTGTGTGCATAAGATATTAGAGAGAATATGTGTGAGTGTTTAACTGCGGTGTCATCCCATCCTTGTGACTCTACTTTAGCTGTGGCTAAAATATCCCATATGGAGCCTTAATGTCGAACCCAACTCGCTCACATAGCAGCCCTCCTTTTTTTGGGTGCATTTGGATCTGATCATGGGCCGCGTCATGCAGGGCAAACATATCTCCTCAAGAGCGTTGCTTATGCTGTTTCTTACTGAAACAAGTAGCATAGTTACATAGAAATTATCGTATAGTACTGACTAGGCTGTGGACAAATCATGCTGACTCCAGAGATTTCACCTGGTGTCCTCAGGAGGGTTTCTTCAGCCATCATCCTTCTCAGTAAGTCTCGTGCTGTAGAGGAATATGTCTGCTAGCTGGGCATGTTTTCTCACTATGAAAAAGAGTCTGTTTGTTTGCTAGTGGGCATCGTGTTGCCTACAGTGGTGCATGTACTTTACTTGAGTATATCTGTTTTATGCTACTTTTACTTCAGCTGGAAATATATTACATTTTATTCCACTACATTTATCTGACAGCTATACTTACTTTTCAGATCACATGAACAGAAATATGATAAGCTTACGAAATATAATGAATTGTTGAATATTAAACCATTGGTACCCAACCTTTGTGGCTATAGCCCCTTATAAAAATGAGTTGTGTCTAGGTGGGGCTCCTTATCATGAATTGTTAGCAGATCCACCAAAGAGTGAACCAATATTTCACAAAAAAGTAAGGTCCAAAAAAACGAATACCAATCTGTGTAGCAGACTTGTTCTACCCCGCATTTAAACCGGCCTGTCGCTATATGTAGCGACTAGGCCTAGTAGGCTCTTTACTGTGTGATGTGTTCAAACAATCCATACCTAGTCCAGCTGCATTTTATGCTGTTTAATAAACTTAAAGAATTAGAAGCAACAACTGTTATGGAAAAACTAAAGAAGGACCTGGCGGTCAACAGAAAACGTCGGAGCCTAACTCAACCTTTGTGTCTCAAATCAAGTTAACAGGTACAATCAAGTGAAACCACACCACTTTGCCAATTACCAGAAATGATAGTAACCAAAAAGAACATGTGCAGCCTAAACAAAGAATAATAAACTAAACAGGCTAAATACACATTTTGGCTCCTTCACTATATATTGAAGAAGAGAAAATGTGGCTTCTGATATGATCATAAAGTTGTGGTATTTTTAAAGGGATTTTTGTCAGGAAAGGGGAATGAGAGCCTGAAAACGCTTTGTGGAAGTCAACAATGAATCTCTTCACACACAAATTTACCAATCTGTAATGATCTAATGGCAGTTTGTTTCCCACAATACTTTAATTTTTTATTTTTAACAGCATGAAATACAGCCTTTTCACATTGATATAATATATAACACAATATACAGTCACTGCATTGACACGAAACCAAGAAGGAAAAATAACAAAACAAAACAAAACAAGAATGCTCCTCCTGATTTTAATAAATGGAAATCTATGCAAAATTGGAGTATATTAAATGCAAATAGATGTGAAATATAACAAATATTTAGAAGAAAATTACAAATTCTACAAGGTCGGAAACGGCATGGTCCACAGAAATTAGTCATTCACTTGATTCTCTGTTAAATCTAAATACTTTACATAATTAATGAAGGGTCTCCATATATTTTCAGATATGTGCTGTATAGCTGTAATATGTAAATTATCCTTTCTAATGGAAGGCTTGATATCATCCATCTTATCCATTGAGTAGTGCTTCGTCTGTGAATATTTTTCCATAGCAGTACAATACTGATGGCAGTTTGTACTTCAATAACTGAGACGGATAATCCTAAACTAAGCCAGTAGCCTCGCTATCAGTGATTTTGGGGAAACTAAGAGAATCAAAAGGGGGGGTTTCCACGCCAGACATCCACATTCAGGGTTAAAGTCAGAGAGGACATCTCCTTTTTAAGTGATTGTGTCCATCCGCCTGTTTCTGTCTCATTCCTGCTGCTTCTAAGGAGCCCGTTGTTGTTAGCAATCCATCATATTTAAATTCTGTGGCCTTGTGAGTGTTTAAAGAAAGAAAGGCGGAGTACAAGAGGGAGGAATAATTGATTTTCCTTTGATCACATATTAAGATAACTCACACATACACACACATTGGTCTCCTGAGCTCCCATAAAATGCTTACAAGTCTGATCAGGCCCTCTCCTCCCCTGGGCTTCCTGTTCTTCCTTCACCATGGCAACAGCCAGCGCCATATACACCACGTCAGCTGTAGAAACACACACATGCAGGACGGCACAACAGGGGGTGATAATTGTCTCATTCACATCTACCTCATTAATGTCTGCAGAAAGGTTGTGAGGTGTCAATTGTGTTTTAAGAGTGAATCCCTGAAGTCTCAAAAATACACACTAAGAGTCAGCAGGTGCATGCAGCACATCATGTTTTGCCGTATTTATATCTGTATCTTTATACTCTTGAATCATTTCAAGGGGGTTTATGTTTCTGCAACAAACATTTCTGCTGGTGTAAACACAAATAAAAAGCAGTGGCATGCTGATACTTCAACAGAAGGCCTGTATTTACAGAGCCTGCACGGTGTCAGAGAACATTTCTATCAACTCCCTCTGAGCATCACATTCATTGTGATCTGAAAGCTTATTCAAGATCAGGATTGCTATTCTAAAATGGTTAATGAAGACTGATCAAAGCAAACTGTTATTAATTCAGGGTCCTGTCTTGTGGAGAGAAGCGGTTTCTTTGCTTTTAAGCTGAATATTTGCTAAATTTAACGTGTAGCTTCGCCAGCGGAGCACATAATTATCATGAGCTAACAAGCAGAGTTCAGGGGAGAGTCAAGGAGCGAGGGGAACAAGACATCTTCCAGGCGTCACTTCTTTTTTTCCGTGCTCCTCGTTATAGTAGCACAACAAAGGAAATCCACTAACTAGGTCAGCTGTGGCAGAATGAATTGAAGTATTATCAGCAAGTGATATCTGCATTTAGCACGTTTAGTCTGTTTCTGCCTGAGGACAAAAAAACACCACAGACAGGTTAAGGGTTTGGAGTCAAGTCAGTTTTATTTATTTAGCCAAGAATTACAAATTTGTGTCAGCTGACAAGAATGAATGTCACCAAAAAAAATCCCTTTTTGTGTGTGCATATATTAAAGTTGTATTTTCTTGTTGTTAGCTTGTCAGTCCCCTATGAAGCCCATTTGTGCCCAAATACTATATTTAGTATGATAAGGAAAAATGCTACAACATTTGGTCTGATTGGTCAAAAGTCTTGAAATTTGGTACGGACATGCTTTGTGCAAGTATCAGTACACCTTTGTACTTTTTTAAATCTCACATCAATTAACTATTATTAATAGTCAAAATCAGGATTTTTGAAAAATTAGGGAAAATAACTGTGTTTATTAAATGTTTTTTGTTTTTTTTACACTGTATATGTGTGCATATCTTTGATATTCAATATGTTATGAGTTCATAGATACCAAATATTTGATTGTGCTCCTTGTAGTCCCATGTGCCCAAAGACTAGATATATTATGATAAGAAAAACTCACTTTTCAGCCAAACTATTTGACATATTTTGATATTTTTCTTCACATTTGTTCTTAGGCCCAGAGAACACTTCCACCAAATTAAATTAAAATTAAAAATTTCAGTTGCAGGTACAAATGGATCGATTGCACTAACCTGCATGAAAGGTTCAATCAAAATAATGTGTGGTTGATTAATCTGATTGATTGAAGTTTGATAGTAAAGGTTAAAGAGTCTGGGGCAAAAGGAGTCACATTTTAGCCTTCATAATACATGAATGGAAAGCTCACGTAGTGCTCAATCTCACAGTAACAAACAATACATTTGATGCAAAATTACAATGAATCCAAAAATACAAACGAGCAAAACGTATATTACATTTGGTACAAAAAGGGTCTAACAATTCACTCTCAGCCTTCGCTGTGATCCACATTGTGCTTTTCAAACTGCAGTGTGAAGCCACACAGCTCTGCCTCGTATTGACTGCCCCCACCCCCGTGCTCCAGACACAGCGAACGGAAATATCACCCGTGGTTGTCCCTGATGTCACGGCAGGCGTTGAAGTTTAATGACTGGTATTCTGGTGATACATGATAAGTGCTCTCCCTGATGCGCCCTGTTAATAGCCGCCCCAGAATGAGGCTCTAACTCCGTCACTCAACGGGGGGCTGAACACTGTAGTCTGTAGTTGGTCAACAAGCAACGTGCTAAACTGAGGTGGTCATGCGGCTGATAACTTGCTGACTTCTTTAAACAATGTTGACACAGTGACTTAAAGGCTGATACGTTATCTTTTGTTGACAAAATTGTATCGCTAACCAGATGTATTTTTAGATTATGTTAAATGTGTTATGAGTTCATTCATATGCATGATCTTTCCCTGTGATATTTCTGTTTATTCCGCTCTCTTAGATTCTTTCCTGCTGTGGTTTACAGTTTAAATTGCTGTGGTTGGCAACAAGTTGAGCAAATTACATTATAAACAGCTTGTTGGCTCTCTGGGGCCAAGTCCCAGTTCCTCACGTGAGGCCTGCTGTGGTCTGTTCATTCAGTAAACACAGCTTCTCTTCCTGCTTTCACTACTGGGAAGATTTTATATAAGATGATTATAATTGTGAGGGCTTGTTTACAGATGGAAATGTATCTCATAATTACTCCCTAGTGATCTCACACACATTATACAAAGACTGCAATATGTTACACACATGTTTAGGTCTGGTCTGAATCCTACAGTGAAAACAGCCCAGAAAAGGGGGGCATTACAGGAAAGATATAAGGGCATATAATCTAATAGAGACAAACAAAATGCAAGTGAAAAAAACATAGCTACCAATACACGTTCATACTGTGAAATACTGTATGTAACAAACTAAAGTTGCATAATATAGAAGAGGGAGAAGAGAAGAGAAAGAAAGACCAGGAACAAGGAAGAAGCAGGGGGAAGGAGGAAAAAGTAAATACAAACAAGAAGTGAAATAACGAGTTTACACAGGAAACAAAGTAAAGAAATGAAGAGGAGAAAGTTTAAAGGGACAGAAGGTTGAGGCGAGGGTGTTGACAAGCACCATTGCATCAATTTATAGCGTCAAAGATCTGCTTGATATTTATGTCGTACACATGACTTCTGTTTCTCTCTCTGTAGTACACTCATATACTGTATGCTTGTCTGTGGCGACTACTGCAGTTAAAGCCTATATTCAGTGCTTTTAGCCTTGGGAATTTTTTAATTAATCAATTAAACAATCAATCATTTAGTCTATAAAACATCAGAACAACTGCATCTTCCCGGAGACCGAGATTGCTTGTGTTGCCCAATAAACATATTCAGTTTACAAAGATATTACCACGGTTTTGCTCTCGATGACTCACGTTACTGCAGTCTTGTAAAGGGAGGAGTGAGCAGAGGGGTACTCAGTTGGTTGTAATCTGCAACCACACCACTAGATGCCGCCAAATCCTACACACTGTACCTTTAAAATACTCAAGAACAGAACAAAAATTGTACATGTCACATAACATTCATGATATTACTCCTCTTTAGCCTCACATTGCTGATGTTATTTTAAATGGTAAGTATGCTATATACTTCCTATCTCTTCTAAGGCCCAGACACACAATTTAAAACACTAGTTATCACCATCTATACCTTTGTTACACTTATTGCTTATAATAAAGCCACATTTTTTTTAAAAGTGATGAAATGAGTCCTCCACTCTGACAAGGGACTCCTGGCCGTCTATCCTGGCGTCTCCTTTAGGTTACTGCTGTCTTGGAAAGAGAGGAGTGAGCGGAAGGGTACTCAGTTGGTTGCAATCTGCAACCACACCACTAGATGCCGCCAAGTCCGACACACTGTACCTTTTAATAAATGACCTGAAGATTAATGATTATCTAAATTGTTATGTATAATGTTTCCTCCTTTGTGGCTTTCAGGTCCAGTCGTCCAGCGCCAAAATGGGCCGTCCTCAGAGGAGAGCGAGGCACAGAGGAGGTACGATTTCTAAAAGCTGTATACATGAGCATACATGAGGCTGTCTTTGCACTGAAAAACAAACACTAATATATGATATTAAAGTTCTGAGAATATAGAAGAAGACATACAAAACAAAGTGTCTTAGTCGTCTTTGCTGCTGCTGTCTATTGCTCCCTCGAAAACCCCTTCAGCTCTTAATTTAAAGACTACTACTACACAACTAAATATCAGGCTTAATTTACAGAAACAGACTGATCAGCAGTGACAGCTTAAAGAGCAGTGACATGCTTCCACTTCTTAGGATGATGGAGCAACATCAGATGCAGGCGCACAAGGAGAGGGAGCGACGAACGTCAGGATCAGGTGAGGCTTAAATAAACACACCCACACCCAACTATATAAACACACACAGGCTGCCCTGGAGACCGATTTAAAGGCTGCATATCGTATTCTCCTAGCTACACAAGCGTTTTTAGAAAAAACTGTCAACAGAAAAACCCTCTCCGCACACTCCAACTGTCAACAGACATCCTTGCTGAGGAGCAAATTGATATTTGCTCTGCTTTGTGTTTTTTTATAACAAGCGATGTAATCAGTGTTTGGTCAGGCAGAGCACATTTACTTTCCCAAAGCAAACAGGTGATTTTATCATTACTAAATACCAGAGATGCCAGACCCTAATACAATAGGTTCACGAGAGGTAAAGAGGCTTTCCCAGTGTGGTTTGTGTTGATGTTTCCCGCCTTAGTTTCAACCACTACTCCCCAGTCTGTATGCTTTTTTATCCATGCGCACATATAAATGTTCAAGTCTGCCCCTTAAATACACACTCAGACTTAAACATGCCCCTTTGTCCCTGCTGTCAGTGGCGATATCAGTTACCCCCTGTCCCTGCAACATGCTCTACTGCCATCTCTTTCTTCCAGCTACTGTTGGGGGGGGAAATGCCATATGCTTTCTGACCATGGCTCAGTCATGTTGCATTCTGCTGCTTGTTCTTTTTATGATATTTTGATTCTTTCTTATTTGCTATTGGCTTCCGTTTTTTGAATTGCTCCTGATTTTCTCATCTTTACTTGCTTGGTTGCTCAGTTGGTTGCTTTTCATTCTTCTCACGTTTTTCTCTTTTCTGTTTTCCTTTGTTTGTTGCCCTCCTTCGTCCTCCTCTTCGTCTGCATCTCCTCCTCTCCTCCTCTCTCTGTCCTTCTCTCTCTGCCCGTCACAGTCGTTTCCACTCTCCAATATAAAGTGTCCACCCCTCCCACCCACCCAGACACCCCTCCCGAGTACAGACAGTACAGAGCTAGCACACTGCCACCCTCCTACGCCCGCGTGGCCTCCTCCTCTCCTCCTTCCTCCGCCTCTTCCTCCTCTCCCTGTCAGGAGAAAGAGGTGGGGGCTGCTAGGGACAGGGCTCAGCTCTCCTCTCAGCTCTCCACCTCGCTCGCCTCGGCCTTTTCCCCGGTCCAGGCGGGAGTGGCCACCATGGGCCGACAGGTCCGTCAGATCCCCCTGTCTCCTCCCACAGCCGCCCGCCACCTACACCTTCAACAACAGCAGCAACAAGACATGATGCTCCCCCCTAAACACGGCACCTGGTCCGCCTCTCATTTGCAGCAAATGTACGCCCAGTTGCCCCCAAACGCCTCCCCTCCAGTTATGATGCACATGCCTGTGAAGCAGGTTATGCCCCAACAGCCCACCCTCCCGCTGGCTCACCCCCTCCCGCCCCTGAACACTAGGATGAAGCCCCCACCTCTTGACCCAAACGCCGTGACGGGCCATCACCAGTACCCCCAGCACCAGCCCCACCCTCACTCCAACGGCCAGCCGCCAGACGGCCCCTACTCTCCCCACTCTCAGCATCTGCCACTCACCCCGCAGTACTGCGAGGCCGTCCCCCTGCCTCCTCTGATAGGTCAGACAGCCCCAGGCCCCGCCCCCAGCCACCAGCCCCAGTACCCATCCACCTTCCACCCTCAGCAGCAACTGCATCCGCAACAACAACAACAGCAGCAGGTGTACCACCAGCAGGCCCAGCCCCCCACCACCACTTCCTCCTCCTCCTCCTCCTCGCCCCCCTCTTACACTGCCATGTCTGACGGGGGCTCGCCCAAGAAGACCCCCTCCCCCGTCCCCCAGCAGGCCCCCATGTTCGGCAGCAGTAAGTATGAGGAGGAGAGAGGAGGAGGTAGTCTCTCAGCACTGGGATGTTACTTGTGTACAGTGTGTGTGTGAATGTGTGTGTGTGTGGGGGGGTGGGTCATGTTTAAGGGAGTGTATTTCCACTCTAGTGAATGCACCTCACCCATAATGCTACACAAGAGCATGAAAAACGCACGTGTCATATGCAAATCAGCACCTAAAGGCCCCTACTTATGTTGCGTGAGTAGATCTGTTCTCAGGACTGTGAGGGCAGATCAAACAGTATTTATTATTTATTTAAACACAGTATACACACATATTCTGTGTGATCTGTCTGTCGCACCTTATTTTGTCATCAAAGTCACATTATTGTCACATGGTTATGCAGTTTCAGGCGGTGACTGTTCTCTTTTTGATGGTACATTCAAGGAATTTTATTGTTTTATTTGGCTGCCGCTGTCACTTTCACAAGCGATGTTGCAAACATTGTAAAAGGATAGTATGCGACCTTAAAGGACCTGTGTGTAACAATCAGGGGGATCTATTGGCAGAAATGGAATATAATATGAATAAGTATGTTTTCTTTAGTGTATAATCACCTGAAAATAAGAATCGTTGTGTTTTTGTTACATTAGAATGAGCTGTTTATATCTACTTAGGGAGCAGGTCCTCTTCACAGAGTCCGCCATGTTGCACCGCCATGTTTCTACAGTAGCCCAGAACGGACAAACCAAACACTGTCAACTTTTCCTGCTTGGGCCGGAGTCGATAACGTTACCCGCTCCCGTCGCCGCTGCCTCTCTCTCTTGCTTCACCACTCACTTCCCACATACACACACACTCTATAAGCACTGCCTCTGCTCCAAATGATCTACGCTACTCTTACAACACCTGGCTCTACACCGGGCATACAAATATCCTGATTTTGCCGCTTCATTAAAGCTTTTAAATAATAAAATAACAGGACTTTTATTGTGAAGAATTTATAGGAAATTAAATGTTTATCTCCCATATTAGCGATGCTTTGTTAGCGGCTATTCTTAATAAAAACAAAAACAAGTCTACTAATACTGCCGAGAGGATGTGAACAGCAGCAAAAATAACAGGGGTCTTTTATTGTGAAGAATATAGGAGATGAATGCTTTTATTCATCGTTTTACAGACACTTTTTTGACCACTACACACACACATACATTCAAGCAGGTAGCCCTGTTGTAATGGAGATGCAAATCCTTGTCGTGCTTGGCTGACGCGCTGAGTCAAACTGAGTCGAGCTAAGCCAGCAAATGTGTATGGAAAAATCCTATATGGTGGAGTTTTCAAACGCGTCACCATTTGCAACTGCATTACCCTGAGACAATAATGTAACTTTCATACTGCACTAAAATGAAATTGAACCAATGACTGCCTGTAAAGCAAAAAATATTAAAAAAAACTTTATTTATCTGTACATAATCAGCGAATTTACCAAATAACCAATATCGCTCTCCCTGCTGGCCAGCAGTCTTGTAGTAAGCAGGCGTTAGGTGTTATAAAGTGTGAGTGTGTAGCACATCGTTCCTCAGACGGTCCTCGTACAACCTTCCAAAGGGCAAAAAGGGTCAACCAACCCAAACAGCCATTAACCAGTAGTGAACTGTGCTCCTCCCAGGCCCCCCTGTCTCTGCAGGTCACCTTTCTGTGGCGCCTCCTCCAGCTGCAGCTCCACCACCCATGGCTGGGCCTCCAGCTCCACCACCGCCACCGGGTCCACCTCCCCCGATGGCGGTGCCCCCACCCATGCCCCCTCCACTACCCACTGGTGGAGGGCCCCCTGGGGGCCCGCCCGGGGCCCAGCTACAACCCTCAGGACTGGCTGCAGCACTGGCTGGAGCCAAACTACGTAAAGTACATAGGGTGAGCCTCCATGGTTAAAGGGCCCAGGAGATGTATATCCAGTCCTTCTGGTTTTACGTTACCAGTATAGTTGAAGCCATGTTTATTTGTGTATTTTATGGGGGAGGTGGGGATAAAGAGACAAAGAGCCACCAACAGCAAAAAAAACTGCAACCCATTTTATAATGTGTCCTTCAGGATGAGAGCAGTCCGCCCGGGTCTAGTGGCAAAAGTGACTCCAACCGGTCTAGTGGTGGCAGTGGAGGTGGTGGGGAGGGACTGATGCAGGAAATGAATGCCTTACTAGCTCGCAGGTAAAATGGCTACACAAACACACAACCGTCACCTGGTTTAATCATGCAGACAGAGATGACATGAAACATGAGGAAATACCTGTTTTCTCAGCTATTCTATTACATATTCTACTAACATTTTCATTGTGGTCTTCCTGGTTCTGCTTCACTTGCAGTAAATGTTTATCTAAGAAAGGAAATAAGATCTCTTGTACTAGAGTTTTATCCATGTCTCAATCTTTCTGTACTAGTTAATGAATTATTTGCACTGTTTGCTCATTTCTCCCTCACAGACGGAAAGCTTCAGAGAAACCTGATGAAGTAAGTCTTGTGCCCTCAAGATGATGAGAGGATGAAAGGATTGATACCGCCACCAATATGGAGCTGGAGCCAGCAGCCCGTTAGCTTAACTTAGCATACATACTAGAAGCTGGGGCAAACAGCTAGCCTCTATCCAGAGCTAACAAAATCCACCTCTAAAGCCCATTTATTTCACAGTTGTACAGAGGGGTCATGGGCCAGACTATTTCTTGACCGAGCACAGTTTCCAAGAAATAGTCTGGCACATGACATAAAACCACAATGTTTCTAATTAATGAGCTTTTGAGCTGCTAGTTGACGGATTTTGTTACTTTCAGATAGATGCTGTTCTCAATTCAGATAACGTTACTTCAGTTAGTACACTTCCATGTAGTACACTGTGTACACTATGTACTTACTTGCATAGTGCATGGATTTAGAATTTTCGGTAGTGTTGTCTCAAAGCGAACACGGCCGACACTCACCGGAAATGACGATTGCCGCTGTTGCGGTACCAAATCATTACAGACCCAATAAACAATACTGATGGCTTCTATCCATCAACACTATAGTGGTACTTTCTTACATTTGTTTAGTGCGGTGTTCACAGGAGCAACTGCTGCTTGAACCTGCCCTTCCGCTACATAGCCAAGATGACGACCGTTGAGGGTGAGAAGTGTCCACACTCAACTTTTTGACCTTTATGAATACATCATCCGAGCAGGCCTCAGCATCATATTGCATTGCATTTTGTCCCCCTTGACAATGTCAACAAAATGCACAAATGCACTCAAAATAGAAAGTATAAGTAGGCCTACAGAAGTACGCAAAAACAGCCAGAGCACGGCTAGCTGTTTCCCCCCGTTTCCAGTCTTTGTGCTAAGCTATGCTAATTGGCTATTGGCCGTGGCTCTATATTTAGCATGCAGATATGAGAGTGGTATCAATCTTCTAATCTAACTCTCAGCAAGAAAGAGAATAAGTGTATTTCCCAAAATGTTGAACTATTCCTTTAAGATGTGATCTTAAATTTAACCTCTGACAGTAAAGCTGATTTACTTTTGTGTAGTGATGATTAATGTGTCTCTCTCCTGCAGGACGACTCCGGTGGTAGAGGGCCAGGTCAGAACTCAACAGGTACAAATCAAACGATTCTTGTACAGCACAGATTAGTCCCATAAAGCTACAGGTTTTAGTTTATCTTCTGCTCTGAGTTACAGCCTACTGTTTCAGTTGTTTGAGTTTACGTTATTTGTTCTTTCCCTTTCTGCCAGATGCTCTGAAGAAGCCATGGGAACGATCCAACTCTGCAGAAAAGTCCTCACTGGTGTCCAGGTCTGTAGATGAGAGTAGGGAGAGTAAAGGGAGTTTTATTTGAATATGAAAATAGCAAACTTCTAGCATTAACCGCAGGATCACGAACGTTCAGCATACATTTCATTCTTTGCACTGCTGCAAGTAACAGAGATTAAATATTGATTTAAGAAGAATAATGCCCTGTGGTTACGTTTAACAAAAAAAAAAAACATAATCCTTAAATATATTAATGCTCATCCGCAGTTTATCCTTTTGTGTTGCAGAGTGAGACCCATCGGCAGCACTAGTGAATCAGACACAGAATTTGACAGGATGAAACAGGTTGGTATCATTAATGGGTTTTATTACAGTAAACATTTTTACGGATTTTATATTGTAGATGAACGATTTTACACACCCTGTGTTGCTGAACTCACGAAGCACATCTTGTTTTGCAGGAAATTTTGGATGAAGTTGTACGCGAGTTGCATAAAGTGAAAGATGAAATCATTAACGGTAAGCAACGCAGTGCTTGTAAAGTTCATAGAGTGCTACAGGAATGAGACCTAAAACCCGGAAACGAGTTAGCATTTTAGCACTTCCGGTTCCCTCGTCTGGAAGTGGATGGGTTTATTGAATGGGTTTTTAGTTAGATGCCTGAAATAAGGTCTTTGGTTATGTTAGAGAAATTATCTAATAAACAGTCTCTGGTCATTCAGTTAAGAAGCAAATACTATTTATTAAGCAGATGTATTTGGGTTCATACAGCAGAGTCAGTGTACAAAGACAGAGAGCTCCCTCACTACATCATTCTTTATAATCTTGGTTCAGCCTTCCCTCCCCTTTGTGACCCAAACCTCCCGCCCTGCCTCTGAGTGGAAGATTCATTAAAAGAGTTACTGGTGATTATAGTGTTTGGAAAGAGTGCAGATGCGAATATGATAAGAAATGTATCTAAACTAGGACAGTCTCTACTTTCCCAAAACATTCAGATAAATCTGAGTACACAAATGCTAATACAAAGGGACATGGTATTTTCTCTCACAGTTAACACAAGCTGAAGAGATTTTAACGTTTTGTTCAATAAATCAATAAATACCCCACTCATGAATTTAGAAGCCTTAATGTGTCTTTAAAAAGGTGGTTGCTAACAAATGGCTAAACGAGACTACTAAACGTCATCACGCCGACTCGTCCGCCTTTAAAGCCTCGTTGTGTATACTCACGCCGATGCGACCGTGGTGTAGTTTGTTTATAGCCTAACGTTAGCTTTTTACTCTTCAAAAATCATAAAAGTGGTGTTCATTTGTGGAGATTATCCTGCTGAACAAAGTGTGTAAGTATCATAAACGTTTGTTTGCCAC
This sequence comes from Sebastiscus albofasciatus, assembly GCA_916701655.1. Classification (NCBI taxonomy): domain Eukaryota; kingdom Metazoa; phylum Chordata; class Actinopteri; order Perciformes; family Sebastidae; genus Sebastiscus; species Sebastiscus albofasciatus. Next base: position 12,489 of record CAKAOI010029000.1, on the reverse strand, counting down.
AGAGCTTATTTTATGCAATAATCCAAGGGAACGAGGGAACCCGGGGGTGATGCTAACTTCCTGTTGGCCTACAAAAATACATCATCCCTGGAGCACTCTATTGCGGTATCCGGGAGCATAAAGCATTTAATCTTTAATCTTTTCCACTCACTAGTTTTTATAACTCACTGGCAGTAAAATGTTACGAGTTTGAGTAAAATCCTAACATGAAAAAGCTTGTTGACACTATTAATAATTCATTCTTATGCCCACACATTCTGATATGAACAAATACATGACTGGCAAAGTGAAATTTTCACTCTCTAAAATGCGTTCTTTTGTTGCAGCCATCAGACAAGAAATTGGCAGAATCAGTACATCCTAATCTCATCGGAGCAACGGTAGGAGGAGAGCAAGAGGAGGATGGACATGCAGATGCACAGATACGAGGACCAGGGGGAATGTTCTCTCAATGTTTCTGTGACCTCGCGACGCCACGATGCGAGTTGCAGAGATGTTGTGCCAACATTTGAGTCTGCTGGACAGCGAAAAATGGAAGAAGGAAGCAGAGAGAAGGGTTTGATGGGACAGAGGAGCAGAATAGGAAACAGAAGGATGGATGAAGAAAGATTAAAGGGACTGACGAACTCAAACAGAGGATGAAAAACATACTAAAAGATGAATCGAGGGATGGACGGACATTCGTGCTGAGTTCGGTGTTGTGGTCCTCTCTGTGCACCTATAGACTCAGTCAGCCCGGTGTTGCAACTCTTTGTTCTCTGTTCAGTCTTAAGAAGAAAATATTTTTGTTTTCTAAGTTTTTACTGTTTTATTATTTAAAAACTGTGGTGATAATGATGATGCTGTTGATGACAATGAGTATTTTATTGATATTATAGAAGGAGAAAGGAATCTTGCACACCATTTATGTCAGCCTTTTATATTTTCTATTATTATTTTTTTGTTTAGTTTATCCCTATTTCATAATAACAAGCACAATATGGGCGTAAAGGTGCCCTCGACTGGCATATTTAAAAAAACAAAACAAAAAAAAAAACAGGCTTTTTATGACCTTGTTCATACTGGTGTTGTGTGTCTAACCTTTTTCTCTCCAGAGATGTTGGAAAAACATGTTTGAACCACAATAAGCCACTTAAATGACCTCTTTCCTCCACATCCGAGGCTTAAAACATTGCAAATGAGTGATTGGTTTTTTTTGGCAGTTAATCAACACAACAACAGTCTGCTCTACAACTCCAGTGTGACCGAGGAACACATTCCTCTCTACCTGTTCAGATGTGCGAGATCATTGAAACTTGGGGATCATTCACAAAACAGGCCGATATAAGTGTAAATGTGCCACCTGGTTTTACCTAGATATAAAACAATGTAGTACTACATCCTATTCTTTGTGAACCTCTCAAGTATGCATGAACCCCCCACCCCCATCTCTATGAATTAGTTTTTTTATTTGGTTTGAAAAAAAATAAATTAAAAAAAAATATAAACGGTGGTACATTTATTATAGTGGTTTGTTTCCATGAAGATTCCCCTTTCTATATACGAGGTGTTGAACTTTATAATGGTAGCAATGTGGAAAAAAATAAATAAAAGGGGGGTTGCTATGGCAATATGCAAATCTTACCTTGATAAGAGTGTGCAGAAAGTGACTGGTAGGCCTGTGTGATGGTAGCTAAATGTGTCTTTGAAGGAAGGATCTGGTTGAATATCGGTTGTTGCATTCTATCCACTCTGTCCGCTCTCAACTACGTTCTGATTTAAAAAGCTGGAAGTAAATTCATTCAAACAAAAACAATAGACGTGTCAACCATCTACGCATTATCCTGCCGTGTGTGTGTGTGTGTGTGTGTGTGTGTGTGTGTGTTCCCTTGTGTTTTATGTGGAAAGTTTACATGGAAAGGAAATGGAAAATCAACCACAAAGTCTTTATAGTAGTTTCTTCATATAAAGATATTTTACTGTTTTTATATATAGTACAGTCATTTAAATAGAAACAACAAAGATCACACTTATCAATCACAACACATAGATTTAAATTGTACATGCAAGTGGGTGGACAAAATAACAGAAACACCATACAATACAATAGCTCTGTAGTAGCTTGGTAAAGCTTGTAATGTTTGAATTCATAAGTCAGAAGTGTTGATCTGTGGACAACCAGAGGTCACAAGAGACTCGCTGAGCACTAGGGCTGACCCGAATGCTTCGAAGCTTTGGCCGTTGCCATGGTAATGGACCTCCAAATCAGTATTCGAATGCTTTGTTTTTTCATCTTTTTGTATTTAAATATGTAATGATAATGTATAAGTCCCAAAATAGCCCATGAAATAAGAAGTAGTGAGGCAGCGGCGCTGTCCTGGGCACTGAATCGGGGGAGATGGAGACAGGCAGACAGAAGAACATGTCAGCCTGCCACGCCACGCTGCTCCGCAACGCTTCGAATACCTTTGAATATTTCTCACCGAAGCTTCAAAGCCCAAAAATATGGTATTCGGGACAGCCCCACTGAACACAGTCAATTCAGCACTCCTGACCGTTTCAAAATATTATGACACTCAAACTGGAACTTTTTCACAGAACTACTTGTTTTGCATTATTTCTCTTATTTCGTCCACTCCTTGTAGATGTAATCAAACCGTTTTCAGCACGATGGAGCTGCAAACAAGCAGAACGGGGCGTCACTGAAGAAAAGTCTCTTCTTACCGAAAGGTAAGTTTCAATGCCTATTTTCCACCTCAGCACTGTTCTGTGTGAAGGATGTGAAATTATATTAATCTGAGAGGCTTCGAAGGGCCTCGATTCTCATTTGGAAGACGTCATTCTTGTAGTCGGAGTCGCAAGACCTCATGAGAATGTATGTGACCTTTATCCGTATCGAAATGAGGATTTTATTTCTGTTGAAATATCATTTTGCTTTTCTCAGTGCCTTTCGGATACAAGGAAATGTCATCACTGTGTCACGACGACGGGCCGTCAGTTTAGAGCAGGAATAGAAGCATGAATAAATAGAGGGAATAGCTGTATCTGAATTCTCTTCTTACTTCCATGCACTGTGTGCAGTTGAAATGTGCACATTTATTTGCCCTATAGTAACTCAAGCATGCTTACAAACAGTGACAACCACACACTTCATGAGGGGAAAACATTTAAACTAGAGAATATAATAATATGGTCCATAGACTAAATTTCACATTCCTGTTCAAAGGGAAACAATCACAGATCTATCCCTGCTTCTTCAGCTTGTACTCCCGTTTGATTCTGGCGAATGGGCCGATGCTGTCGTCGAACACAAAGTCCCATAATACTCGGATCCAGGAGGTGTGTTGAGGCAGGGAGTCGTAATACTCTGCTGCAATTTCCTTGACCTGCCAATAAAAAAAACAAAACATCACGAGTGAGAATGAAAATATGGATGTAAATTGCACATAAGATATATACATGATATCTAAATTGCACTTGTAAAGTGTCAGCAGCACCTGAGGGACTCAGACAGAGGTCAACATGGCACCTTATTTCACTGCAACAATCAGATACAGACACAACGGCTGACAGAAGCACACATTGCACTCATAAAAGGCGTTCTACTCTATGCAAAAAACTACCACCAGGCACAGCTGGTATCACAGGTGTTGACACAGCCTGATACTAATGCCCTGCTGTTTAGGATATTTTATTTCTCTGACATTTAAAAAAAATGTCCCTTCACTCGATAGTGAAAAAACGGATTATTCTACCTAAAAAAAAAAGGGTAATATTCCTTCTTTTAATAACAAAAATAGCTCCAACAGTTTAATGAGAGCAGTGGTCGGCTGTGTCTAAAGGCAAGTATCTCACTTTGGATCTCCTCATGCTCCGGTGGTTACAGAGGAGCAGTTAATCAGTTACAAAGCCCGGCCTTTCTTCTGATAAATATTTGCAGTCGATAGAAAAAATGTGTCATTTTGCCGATACCTTTTTGTTTCGATTCTGAAAGACAGGAGAGGCCCCGTCTTATCTGCTCCACACCTTGTGAAAAAATCCCTCACAACCTGAAAAAATGAGTCCAGAGTTTACCTGTTGGAATGATTTATCACAATAACTTAGTCTTTACCTGAGGTAGTTTACTGCCAGGTATGCTCGGGAAGTCATGGTGCTCCATGTGATACCCAACATTGAAGGTGATCAAGTTCAGTGGTCCATAGTAAGAATACGTCTCGTGTCCCTTCAGGAACATGTAATGCTCAGCAATGAAATGTCCGGAGATCGGATGCAGTCCCATACACAGGATAGAACCTGCAATGAGGTAAACAATGGGCTTCAGCCCCCATAGATAGTAGATAATAAAGTCTACTGTGAACTGAACCGCTGCGTTGAGGATCTCCAGCTGACCCACCGGTTTGGGATTGACCAACAACGGGCGAAGGGCGTAGAAGAAGGGCTGGAGGAAGAGCCAGAGGAGCTTCCTGGCCGGGGTGCAGAAGAACCATCCCTCAGCGTCCGTAGGGATGTCGACGTCCAGCTGGTCGCCACCGAGATACCGATGGTGATCAATGTGGTACTTCTTAAAGGAGGCAGAGTACGGCAGCCCGATGGGAAGGTTGGCCCACATGGCAAACCAGCGGTTCCACTTCGCCAGCTTGTTGCCGAAGGCCACGTTGTGCGAGATGTCGTGGATGGCCAGAGTCAGGGAGTGGTTAATGCAGCCTCCGAAGGCGTAAGCCCAGAAGAAGACCCACTTCCAGGAGAGCTCGTGGACCAGGTAGCAGGCCAGGAGCTGGGTCAGGACCATGCCTGATACCACCCACTTCAGCTGGGGATCCGGACCCATCAGGGACTTGATCTCTGGATATTTGGCTGAGGAGAGAAGCAGACAGAAAAGGAACGTGAACAGAGGTGAGGTGAATGTAGGAAAGAAAGGAAGTAGGAAGAGCAGAAGAGGATTAAAGGTTTAGGAGAGATGAAAGGTAGGGAATTGAAAAGCGGAAGATAGCAAAGGGAACCAAATGAAAAAAAAGGAAATAGTGGATTAATGAGAGCGGAAGGGAGGAGTAAATTAACTTTAATTTCTTTTGTAACTGATACTGCCACTAGATGTTGCATTCTCCCTCCCCTGTTCCATTGCATTCATTACACAACAAGTCGTTGTCAGGCACTTACTGTCAATCTCAGCCATTTATCTGTTTTTTTTCCACACTAACTGAGATACCACGCGATACCAACGTCATTTTACTATTGGCTCACAAGCCTTGTTAGAAGAAGGAACCAAACGTCATATCTTCCACAGAGATAAACAAAACATTCATTTCGGATCCGCCCACATTTTTTAAATTATTAATTCACAATCAGATTTTTATTTCAAGAAAAGCCATATTTTATTCAGCACCTTTCTTAAGACTCTGTAGATGTATTATTATTTTTTTAAACATTCGTCTACATAAAAATGTTATCAATAAGACTTTTAAATATCCGTCATGAATCCAGCTGCAGGATGCATTCACTGTCATTTTCAAAAGCTTGATCTTAACTGTGTAAAACTGTGACTCAGTGCATCCCAAAGAACACAATCGAGCATGTTGTACAGTACCAGCTCTTCTCCTGGGAAGGGCCTGCTGACAAAAGTCACTTTTAATTGGCAGAGGTGTTGTGTTGCTGAGGGACATGTAACTAAAGGCTATACAAGGGAGTGGTTTAAAAACAATCTCCATTACAAAAAGAGCTAAATTTAATTAATTTGACATTTACAAAATAACAGGTTCTGATTTGTTAAACGGGCCACATCTTACAGTCAAAAGTTCAGGATTACAGGGGTTAAAGAGCATAAGCTAAATGATAGCCATGCACCATCAGGCGATTGCTCATGCAAATCTGGCGTGCTTCTTTGCCTTCAGCTCACTTGTGTAATGTCCCTACGCAAATTAGGCTCCCCACAGAGTTTCACTGCATGTAGGTCTCCCCTTTACTGACCGAACCCTCCTTTTTTTGTTCACGTTTAGCCAACAGGAATTCCATACTGCCCCCTTATGCTGTTTTAAAACACAAATTCTTCAATATACAACTCATCCTTTTTAATCTAATGTATGGTTTGAACTGTGTGCCATTTGCTCATGCTAGTCATAGCCATGTTTATGGGCTATTTATCTTGTAGTGTTGGCAAGGTTGCCCACCCACAGGGCATAAAGTTAAATCAATAGCCAGGCATCATAAACGGCCAACGCCGTGCAGAATAGGCTGTACAGTCACCGCAGGATTTCATCACCATGTTACAAAGAGACAAGTTATTTAAGTCATGAGACTTAAAATCACACTTTTTATTTAGAGTTAAAATTTTCCAGAACTGCTAAAAATTATTAATCAACACGCGGCGTCACAATCACTCATCATCCATGTGACTACTACTGTAGCGATGGCCGTTATAAAGTTTATGACATGCGAGTTGAGCCACTACAGGCTGCAGACTTGCCAAACAACTACTCATTCAGATACACCATCAAAACCACCTGTCGATCAAAATGTCCCACATGGTCTTGTAAAAGGAAGTGAGGCTCAGTGACCCCTGACATTCACATCAGGGCAAGGCAGAGGATGATTAAAAGAAAAAAACACTTTAATAATTTAAGGCTCGGTGGTGTCAAACGGCCCATCACCTTCTTTCTTCTTTCACACCAGCGTGACTGGTGGACAAAGCCAGGATCAAATGTACAGCCACAGCTTTAGAGCTTGTTCATTTAAACTGTTTTACTCAAATTACATAACAGATCAGATTACCAAAGAGGACTACTCTTGATACAGATTCGAGATCCTTGAAAAAGTGAGTAAATAAGATGGATAGTAGCCTAAATATAATATACAGTTCAGACAAATATTCTTGTTGGATAAAGGTGAGTCTTTCAAGGATCCACCCAGATCCCCCGACTCTCACAAAGCCTTACTTCTCACTTCATGTTTGTTTGTTATGAGCAGGGAATGTTTCTTGTTACAAAGCCTAGGGGCCTTGCCAACTGCACCTGCTAAATCAATATGCTGCTATTGTCCCCCAAATCAGAGAGAAAGATGACTGATAAAGAAGCAACAGGTGATTGCCATTGGTTAGATTTTTTTTTTTTTTTATATTTAAAAAAAAAATAGTCACACTTTAACATCATGAAATTAAACATTTAATGAAAAGGTGAAACACCAGCTGAAACTAAACCAAACCTGTGATCACTGGTTACTGATTGGGAACACACATGTGTAAATTGATTGTATTGTATGATGTGGTATTATGTATTTTTTACTTTTTCTTAAAAGTCTAACCAGGAACAAAGTCTGCAAATTAGCCTAGAAGTCCTATAGTACATACATTGCATTGGTTGCACTTTAATTAACTGTAACAATGCCTATATGTATTGTCCTTGTCAAATAAATAAATAAATAAAATGCCTTTTGCTCTCTCCTATGATCCATGCTCCCACTCTCTGAGAATAAGTGTTTGATTACAAAAATATCATGAAAATACTGTAAATAATTGATAGAATACTAATAATAATAATTAAAAAGTAAATAATTGATAGAATACTAATAATAATAATTTAAAAAAATTAGTCTAGATTTCATTGCAAATTATACTACTTTATTAACTTTTATTTAATATCTTTACCTTTAATAAATGTAGTTTTAAAAGGGTGTTTGAAAGAATATTTCTATATGTGCTTTAAAAAAAGAATTATGTAACTTCCAGCCTCATGACTGTGAGTTATTCAAATGTGTGTTTATCTTGTCAGTTTCTACGTTGCCCTGCATCCATTGTACTGAAGCTTGTTAAGCAACAGCTAAACAGGTTTAACCGGCTATTCTATGTAGCCAAGGAAACAAAAAAACGAACTATTACACAAATTAACCAGAAAATTAACTCAGCAGATTTTCTTTAATTTTTAAATAGCAAAATTATCTATCGTTTCTCACCCAGGATTTCTTTTCTTCTTGAAGTGTGTGGCTGGTCATTGTAGACCCATTCAAAGTCTCCTCTTCCACCTGTCTTCCCCATGACAATCCTTCCTCTGTCTGAGGCAGCCGGCTCTGTGGCTTTATGTGTGTCAGTAAACCTTCACAGTATCTGGGCACACCCACTAACACTCACAAGGCTGGCTGCAGGCTGCAGGTGTGTGAGGATGGGGTGTGATCACTAACTCCTCCTCCGAGATGAGGGAGGGCTGAATGTAGGCCATGCAACCTTTCACTCCCCAGCATGAGAACAACTGGATCTACTGCATTCTTTCAACAGTAATGATGATAATACATGAAACTACCACTAGGCCTTTAGATTTAGAGGGATGCTATGAATGCTTGCAATTGGAATATCAAAAAAAAAAAAAGAAAAATACAGTCCAGCTCTACAAACAAGTCCACAAACTTATTTTACATATATGAATCTGTTAAATCAGTGGAATTATTAGTAGGGTGTTATATTATGATTATATGGTTATATTAAAACTTCAATTGAGCAACTTAAAAGTGGCATTTTACAGCTGGTAAACTGTATAACAATGTTTCAAAATCAAGTTCAAGACCTTTATTTGTCCCCAAGGGGCAATTGATTTGGCTGCAGTAGCAAACAACAACAACAACAACAACATCCCATCAAAATCAACTCATTGCTTCTGTCTGACATGAGACAAAGACAAAAGAGAGACCAATGTCAAAATTTGCTTTAGAAAATTAAAGGTTTCATTCTGATTCAGTCTTTAAAGAGATACTTCTTTCATTATTAGAAACAGGAACTAGGAAATGTTTGGAAGTTTTGCTTTTAAAAATGACAAAAGATTCAACGGTTTATCAGATTAGTCAGCAATTCATTTCCATTACATTTTCTTTTACACAAGCAGGTGGTACATTTCTAAAAACCGCAGCATCCAGATCATCTTGAACAATCAACCAACACTTCCACATCAATCTTTAATAAACTCACAAAATAATGCAGCACAGGCAGTCTCTCACATCAAATGCATCTGATTTGACGATTACATGGTTTAAAGATAAAAACAAGTGCAACATTGCTAGTGCTAGTGCTAGTGCTAACTGCTGAATCACCTTTAACCCACATATTACAGTGCATTTGGTTGGTTCATAGCCGCAGAGCTAAAATCAAGTTAGACCACATACTTATTTTACATATATGAATCTGTTAAATCAGTGGAATTATTAGTAGGTTATATACAGTAAGTGATGCATTTGAATATGTCACCTGGTCTCTGGGAAGTTATTTTAATTTTATAGACAAAGCAATTAATCAAATGAACAAATAATTGTCATATTGTTCAGTAATGAATACAATCATTACATGCAAAGAAGCTACTGTTCAGACAGCTTGCTCTACAAACAAGATCACATACTTATTTTACGTAACACAGGAATCGGTTAAATATCAGTGGAAGTATTAGTAGGTTATATAAATGATGTCATACATGAAATATAGGCTAATTTGAATTTCCTACCATTCCCACCATGGTAGACAGGATATGCAAATTGTTGGATTTATTTACATTTCCAAAATTTTTGCTCTTTCATATTCACACTAAGTTCAACAAATGTGTTGAGTTAATCCTTAAGTTATGCAATTAGTATTGATAACTTGATATGCATCTATTTTGACCATAGATTAATCGTTTTAGTCATTTTTCAAGCAAAAGTGCCTAGGCTATTTGTTGGTTCCAGTATCTGAAATGTGAGAATTTGTTGCTTTTCTTTATATCTTTGCAGTTTAGACTGTTGCTCGGACAAAACCAGCATTTAAAATATGTCATCTGGTCTCTGGGAAATTATATATATATTTTGTATTTTATAGACCAAACAATTAATCAATGAAAATAATCATTATATTTTACCTTAATTGGCAATTACATATTAAGGGGGTGCAAATAAAGAGGCTGAAATGTTGATCAATACTTTAATAGTTCGTCCTCATTTGCATTAGCTTGAGTTGTTAGACATATTATTTTAAAACATTATTTAATATATTACATATTATGAATATGACAATAAGAACATTGTATTTTTTTCCTCAAAATAGTTGATAACATACACATTTTCATTCATGTCAATATCTTAAAATATACCAGATATTAAAAATACAAAATGAAGAAAACTGTTAAAACTGAATATAGTGCAGGGTAACAGCTGCGATACAGGACTATTAAAAAAGTGAATATAGTGCAGAAGAGAGTGTTAAAATGAGTATAGTGCAGGGTAACTCCAGTAGCTTAGTCTATGAAAGTGCACTGTGTGCATTATTATCTCTCCTGTAGACAGACATGGGCATGATTGGTAATGTTTCCGAGTCTCACATTTGAACGAGACTTTTTTTTTTTTCAAATCACGCGAGACTTGAAAACTGGAGCATTGTGGCGATGAGAGTACAGTAGCGTAGAGTTGTTGTGTGAGAGGGAAGAGGAAGGCTGAGTTTAGAGACAGGAGGGAAAGAGAAAGAGAGAGAGTAAAAACAATAGCATATAAACAGGAGGAAATACAACATTAAGAATATTGTATTTTTTTTCCTCAAAATAGTTGATAACATACACATTTTCATTCATGTCAATATCTTTATGGGCATGATTGGTAATGGGTTTTTTTTATTGAACAAATTCAAATTTACAAACAACATGGCTCACAGATCATTGCATTAGAGTTAAAGGACAAGGTGTATACAGAACAAGAACAGATAAAATATGTAAAATTATACAGGAAAATAATAATAAATTAAATTAAGGGCCAGGGCTGTACCTGTAATTCACATTCTTCTATTATACTAAGAATTTTCAATGCATTTTTGTTTTTCATGACTTTAAGGGCTTTTATGTACGAAAGAAACTCAGAATGAAACACATTAAACCTAGGTTTCACTTTCATATACTTGGATTTGTGCAAATAAAATTTTCCAAGAATGAGAATGTTACTCACCAGAAAGTCATCTTTGTTGTTGTTGTTGTTGTTGTTGTTGCACAACGGCAATATTTGCACTATCTGTTTATATCATGTTTATTTTTGTTTATAGCTTATATTGTTTATTGGTAGAATTTCATTTTTTTATTCTTATTTTATTCTAACGTTTTTATCTATTCTTTTGTTATTATACTGCTTATTTGCACCAACAAAACCAAAGCAAATTCCTAGTGTATACCTCTTCCACCTGGCAATAAACACCATTTTGATTCTGATTCTATTACATATTATGATGAATATAACAATAAGAACATTGTATTTTTTTTCCTCAAAATAGTTGATAACATACACATTTTCATTCAAGTCAATATCTTTATGGGCATGATTGGTAATGTTTCAAGGTAATGTTTCGAATAATTATATAATTATCTGGCGGACACTTTGTGCAATAATCTGGTAAAACTGTAATCTGGCAAAACTGTCATCTCATCAATATACATATTGTATTTTTTCATCTTTTATTTTTTTATATTTATATTGCACTATCTCTTTTTTTTATTTTTATTGTATTATCTTTTTTAGCACCTATGGGACGGTCACAATCTAATTCGTTGTACTACAATATGACAATAAAGGGCTCGAATATTTGAGTCTCACATTTGAACGATACTTTCTTTTGGTCCAAATCATGCGAGACTTCATATTCTTCTATTATACTAAGAAGTTTCAATGCATGTTTGTTTTTCATGACATTAAGGGCTTTTATGTAAGAAAGAAACTCAGAATGAAACACATTAAACCTATAGGTTTCACTTTCATATACTTATATGTACTTATGTATACTTATACTAAAATTTTCCAAGAATGAGAATGTTATTCACCAGAAAGTCATCTTTGTTATTGTCCATGACAAGACCATAAACAGTGTCCTTTTGAGAGAAGTTTCCCAGATGAGAAACTTTGGGAAAAGCCAGTCATGTATATCAAGCCATAAAAAAGTAAAAAATAAATGATCAGTAGTTTCAGTATCATCATAAAAAACACAGTTATTGGTTTTAATTCCAAATCAATAATCATGATTGGTAATGTTTGAGTCTCACATTTGAACGAGACTTCACTGGTCCAAATCACACGAGATACAATATGTAAAATTATACATGAAAATAATAATAAATTAAATTAAGGGCTAGGGCTGTACCTGTAATTCATATTCTTCTATTACACTAAGAAGTTTCAATGCATTTTTGTTTTTCATGACTTTAAGGGCTTTTAGATAGATAGATAGATAGATAGATAGATAGATAGATAGATAGATAGATAGATAGATAGTAACTTTATTGATCCGGAGGGAAATTCTGCTGGACATGTTTCCAGCATCACAGTTCCATAGTGCAAAACATGTTAGTAAAAAGGCAGTAACAAAGTTAGTAATGCAAAGTACAAAGTACAAAAAAATATACCAGATATAAAAATACAAGGAGATGAAGAAAACTGTTAAAACTGAATATAGTGCAGGGTAACAGCTGGGATACAGGACTTTTAAAAGTGAATATAGTGCAGAGGAAACTGTTAAAAATGAGTATAGTGCAGGGTAAT
>CAKAOI010028999.1:4187-24198 GCA_916701655.1 Sebastiscus albofasciatus | reverse complement strand
GGAAATAAGATTGATTGGATTATATTCACCAGAAGTATAAAACATTACAATACATGTCCCTTATAAATTAAAAAAGAAAATACCACTAATTTGTGAGTGAAATCTTTTCTTTTTGAGTTGCAGGAAAAAGATAAAAATAATACCTGACAATGACTGATATTTTTGACTTCAGGACATCTCTCATGATATCTCAGTCAAAACTTAAAAAAAGAAAGCTCTGCCTCTGTCACTCCACTGCCAAATTTGTTAGAACGGACACATGTCGTGCGCTCTTGCCTGCTTGCCACAGGGCACGGACATGTTGGACACAGACTATGGGTGTGTTACAACTGTGAAGCCAGTGTATTGAAGCAATGGGCTTCCTATTAAAGCATAAGAAAATGGATGTATTCTTTTCCCCCTTTTTTATTTTTTTGTCACAGACACATTGTACAGACTATAGGCAGCGGAAAAAATCTGTTTTTCTGTGTGGAACATACATTTATAAAGTTCCACAGAATGTAGATTTTTGCATGCCCGCACTGTATCAAACCTTATCTGCTATGTCGGCAGAGTAGGAAATGAATCCTTAGATCTTGCAGCTTTCTCCTCTTGCCTGAGGAAATGTATATTTATTAGATCTTAGATATGCCACACCTACTCCCAGTGCCCTTTTCCAGCCCAAAGACATTACAACCGTGCTTTGATGGATGATATGTATTTTCAGACATTGAAAGCATATTATAGCTGCATACACAAATGATTAGTCAGCTCGGGGAGACTTTTGCCAGCAGCTACATCTGCTGAGCGGAGGCAGGGAGGCGCGCTTCGACACACGCTGAATGTCACCAACCTTGAGACCTTGAAAAGAGCGCCCGTCCTTGACTACCCCCTCCTCATGTCACGCATGTTATTAGCGAACATCAAGCCGATCTACTTGAGCGGTGACAACATTTTCATGTGGAAATGAGACGGCTGGTGCCGAGGTTCTGCTCCTTACCTCTTTGATTTTCTTCTAATCTCACATTTTTTACTCCCCGCTCTATCTGCGTTTCACATCCCATCAACCTCAGGTCCGCGCCTTTGTGCTCCCTGCTCTGTTAATTCCTCATCCTGAAAGAGCTGCGGCGGCGGCGGCAGCGCTGCCACACGGGTGTTTTTCCGTGAAAAGGTGTGGGCAGAGAAGGATTAGCATGCAGATATGAGCAGACCGTGACAACAGATGGAAGCGGTGTTGCCGCTGCGCTGCCCGGGCCCCGCTGCAGCTTGCCACCCTGCTGGAGGCCCCGACCTATAAATCCAAAGCCGTGTCACTTGCTTGGCTCCTTGCGGATACAAAAAGGGTCCTGCGACGGCTGCTTTACGGGCTTTTTTAGCTCAAGCGCACACCTGTCACTGGACCTCTTTCCATTGTGTGTCCTGGGAGACTGCAGGACAGCAGCAGTCAGCGTAGGTAGCAGTCTGGGAGACGTGTTAGGGGGGAAGAAAGCAGTAGGATACAGCTGTGAATGTCTCAATTGCTCGAGGTCTCAGCAACATCTTATGAAACCTTTCTGGTGTATGCTTATGTAACAAGCAGCAGGAAGGAAACAGGATGAAACTACGGGGAATTCCACTTTAGTTCAGTTTGTCTGGAAGAAATATTAATATTTAGAGAGGCAGTGAACGATCAGCAGCTATTTAAAACCGGACGGTTTTCAGCTGATTGGCAATGACCAGTGACCGGCAGATCAGTCTCATATTTCTGACTCGTCTGCCGACAGCACAGAGCTGAACATTTGTGTTAATCAAAGCGTGTATTTAAATGAAAAAGGGCTGTCAATCGATCAAAATATTTTATTGCAAATGAATCACTCATTTTGTATCTGTTCAAAATGTACCTTAAAGGGAGATTTGTCAAGTATTTTATACTCTTATCAACATGGGAGTGGGCAAATATGCTGCTTTATGCAAATGTATGTGTATATTTATTATTGGAAATCAATTAACAACACAAAACAATGGCACATAAAGTCCAGAAACCCTCACAGGTACTGCATTTAGCATAAAACACTATGCTCAAATCATAACATGGCAAACTGCAGCCCAACAGGCAACAACAGCTGTCAGTGTGTCAGTGTGCTGACTTGACTATGACTTGCCCCAAACTGCATGTGATTATCATAAAGTGGGCATGTCTGTAAAGAGGAGACTTGTGGGTACCCATAGAACCCATTTACATTCACATATCTTGAGGTCAGAGGTCAAAGGACCCCTTTGAAAATGTCCATGACAGTTTTTCTTCAACAAAATTTAGCGTAAGTTTGGAGCGTTATTTAACCTCCTTCATGACAAGCTAGTATGACATGGTTGGTCCCAATGGATTCATTAGGTTTTCTAGCTACGTATGCTGATGCCCTTCTGGTTTCACTCTAGCTTTAAAAACTCAGCCTCCGAAAGATTAATTGTGTTAATGCGTTAAAGAAATGAATGCCATTAACACATTAGTATCATGTTAACTTTGTCAGCCCTACAAATAATGCCGAAACTCTTTTTAGTGTTAAAATGAAACCCTGCCCTTCCATTAACATTGACACCAACAGGATCGTGTTTTACACCGCAGTTGCCATGTTTTTATCAGACACACTGAACGACCTTGAAACGGTCCCAGGTCTGCACATCCCAGCCAGGTGGGCTCAGCCAGGAAGCAGAACGTCTAATCTGCCACAGTTCATTGCCTGGCCACCGTTGGCCACCACGAGACTGTTTATGCCTAATGGATGAGTTGGGACTCCAGCATTTTTTAGGCTTGAAGGCAAGCCAGACTTATTATGGGACTAATCCTAAAGGGGGACTCGGGTTCAATGAGCTGCACCGAAGGTGGTATCCGAGGCCAGGAGAGCGTCTGGTCCTCCAGCCGGGCTCTAATCAGACCTGAGAATTACAGCTTTTCCAAGCAGTTTTAGTCTGTTTTTTTTTTCAAATTTGAAGCAAGAAGTGAGTCCTTTTCAACAGTTGTACTCTCACTGTGCTAAAGTTGGAGTTTTCCTCATGCAGGGTTCAAAGATTCTCACTGTGCATTCACATCCAACAAGGTGACCACAGTGTCCTCCGCTGGCCGCGGCCGGTCATCCATAATAGATGACTAACCTTGTGTATTCCTGTACCGACACCAGGTGAGGCACTGGCAGTTCAAACACACGTACTCGACTTCAGCTTGAACCCTACAGGCAGAGACAGCTCCTAAAGTAAATCCCAACTCTCCGGGCCAAACAAAAGACAAATAAAACCACGGTATATTTAGAACAGCGTCAGGTACTCAATGAGGTGTGATTGGTCCATCCGTTGAGACTGTTAAGCTCCAGCATATCATTGCAGTTGCACCATTCACGTCTTTTTAATTTCCGGATTTTAATCAGCTGCTGTTTTTGCAACAGAGCCTCAATGGATCAATCCAATCATCACATTCAGAACGGAGGTATCCGAACCGAACCAAGTCAATTACATCATATGATCGACTAATACAGTTTTGCAAGCTCAGGGGTTAGATTTAATGTTTTTGCGAATCCCTTCAGTGCTATTGTTTTTTCCTCAGAGGCCATAAAGCAACTTTTTTAATTTCCGCAAGCATCATGGTGAAACTCAAAAAAAATCGTGGATATCCAATGACAAAAAGTTAACAAATGAAGAGATAAACATAAATTGTTTGAAACATAGAGGCACAACTCTCTGTAGTCGTCAAAACACTGCAGGTCTGGCACACAAAACCGCTCACGTTGTCCATTTTTGCTGGATGGTGAACAGTTTGTTTGGGCAGTATGGTTGAAATCAGCTGTGTGGAAGCTCTCGAGGTAAAGGTTTGCTGTGGATCAGCAGTGTGAAACAAGCCCCTCTCTGTGCCCACTCAACCTCAAAGGTGAGGAGCAGTTGAGTCTGTCAGAGCCATATGGTGTCTGATGGTGGCGGCAGCAGATCCCGCCAGGCTGCTCCTCTGTTCTCCTCCGCTTCCTGAAATAAGAACCTCAACGGACATACTGTCGACTTAGAGAGGAACTTAACACTAAATTCACTTTATTGAGTTAGTAAATTTCATGTACAGTCATTTTATTACATTACCTATTGATCCTGGTCCCATTTCATAGTGTTCGTTGCAACAAAAGTTTGGTTTTGCTTTTCTAGTTCTGCTTTCAACTTCAACAGGTAAAAAAGATGCTTCCGGTCGTGTAAGCGAAACTGTAGTTAATATTTGTTAAGGGGGAATGTTCAAGCTGAAACTGGGTGCTAAGTAAGGATGGGTATCGTTCGGGTTTTATTGACACTACTACTCTTTTAAATATTCCTTATCGGTTCGGTTCTATATCAATACTTTTATCGGTTCTTTTTCATTACTAAATAATTGCTTTTAAATATGTTATTTTAAAAAAGGAATAAATTCAGAACAGGATTAGAATTTTATTTATATTTTTAATATAACTAAATGTTTCTAGAGCAGCAACAGTAATGTTTACAACAGCAAAGTCACTATATAAACTCAATAATCTACTGGAAACTAATCTTGAATGTCAATAAAATAAATAATATTCCTGAGTGAAGTTTATAAAGAATGAAGGACACAGACATCAGTCAGTATCAGTCCTTCCTCCTGTCCTCTGTCCTCCTGATGTGATTCACTGCTGCAGGTGCCACTGGTAGAGACAGGAGGGGCTGCTTTGACTCAGCCAGTAGATGAGTTTACGACAAGTTTTAGATACGTGGCAAACTAAGCTAAACAGTTGAACTACATACAGGCTTGATTTTGTTTTAGCTTGTTTGTAACAATTTGCTATTAACAGAGCCAGCGCTCTGTGCTTGTGCTTCATTTTTAGACATTAATATGTGCAATCCTGTCTCCTAAAATTAAAAACAAAAAATGTTAATTTGCAACTGCAAATATGGCTGAAAGAAAAGTAATAGCGACCGGATTATGCTTCAGTATGTTCTGTATCAAAATAACAAGGACACATTTCTAATGAACGTATCTGCAAACTACAAACACTGACAAGATATTCAACCCTGGTGTCAACGTACTTACCATTGAGGATGCTGAGATCATGTCTTCAGTATTTTAATATATATATATATATATATATATAATATATAGGTATATGAAAGTTCAGAAAATCCTTGCAGTAAGGAGAAGTTTGGAACATTACTTAGATGTTGAGTAATACAATTTACAGAAAATCTATTGGTTAGCTGAATGGGATTTCTTTTTCGTTTCCAAGAAAGAGACCTTATTTGGAAGATTGCCAGCTTATTACCCATTTCAACACTACATTGTACATTTTCTGTTGTGGAAATATGGAATATGGATTTAATTAAAGATATTTTCGTTTGCCTTACAGCAAAGTCCAAGTCAAGGCAATTTTATTTATATAGCCCAATATCACAAATTTGCCTCAGGGAGCTTTACAATCTATACAGCATACAGTACGACACCCTCTGTCTATTTCGACCCTCGCCTCGGATAAGGAAAAAAAACTCACCAAACAAACCTTTCAACATGGGAATAAATGGAAGAAACTTCAGGAAGGACAGACATGCAATAGATGTCACGTGTACAGCATAAACAACATAATACAAATACAGTATAAATAGTGATAAAATTATACATAGAATGTAAACATATAAAAGAATATGGATCTGGGAGGATGTCAAGCAGCTTCCAGGTGTCGGCAAACAGCCGGAACCTGAGTCACACGACCTCCTCTCCACCACGTACGCAGCACCAAAGACAAGGAGAGCTGCTGTTAAGCTTTGACGACAGATGGAGGAAGAAATGAAAGTCACATCTACAGTATAACATAACATGCTTCCTCTGGGTCGTCCAAATCTGTGTGGATTTGAAAAACAAATACAGGGATGCCTTTTTATTTTATTAAACGATAGCTCCCAGATTCACATGTGAGATATGTCTCAGAGCATCACATCTTGAGGAATTCCCTTCTATATTTTGGATCTTTTGCTTTCGTATGGGCGTACACAACTATGGCAAGTACACAGGGCTGTAGCCAGGATTTTAGAGGCCCCAGGCACCCCACCCCTCTTAAGAAAAATTGCAGTCCTGTCTCCTAAAACTGATGTACCGTACAGCGAAAACGCATTCTGAATTATGTTTCGAGAGAACGTTTGTTTTTTGACGTATCACAAATACGTTTGTAATGATAGTCGGAGTAGAGAGGAGGTTGGGGTGGGTCAAAGAAACACCAAAGAGACTGCTGTTCGTGCCACGTGTGAAATAAAATTCATCCATCCATCATTTGTGACCGCTTATCCAATTCAGGGTCGCGGGGGAGCTGGAGCCGATCCCAGCTGACATTAGACGAGGGCGGGGTACACCCTGGACAGGTCTCCAGACTATCACAGGGCTGACACATATAGAGACAGACAACCATTAACGCTAACATTTACACCTACGGGCAATTTAGAGTCAACAATTAACCTAACCTGCATGTCTTTGGACTGTGGGAGGATGCCAGGGAACCCGGAGAAAACACACGCTAACCACTGCAGTTTTGTTACGTTTTTGTTGTGCTTTGGTTCAGTTTCGTAGTCATTTTAAGCCAAACCATGATGTTTTTTAATAAATCTAACCAAGTAATTTTGTTGCGGTTTTTTACCATCGCCAAGGCCAGAGGCCTAGGAAGGAGGTTATGTTTTCACCGGCGTTGGTTTGTTGGTTTATTTGTCCGTTAGCAGGATTACTCCAAAAGTCTGCGATGGATTTGAACAAAACTTTTTGGAGGTCAGTGGCATTGTAGTTGAGAATGCAGTTTAGTTGTACGGGAAAGTAACTTTCTAGGAGTTTTTTTCATCTCTCCAAATTGAATTATATTGAGCATAAAAATATCAAAAACCTGCCTCAAAAAGACTTCATGCATTTTTGTCCATTGCATTGCCATTCTGATATCTTTTTTTAATGTCATGTGTTACTGCAAGACATGGGAATTAAGTTCCTGAAAGTTCTGGAAAAGTCATTACATCTAGTTTCAGTGTGAGTCTGCAGTAGTTGTACCACAGTTCACTTCACAATTCACACCGAGGTCATTTTCCTGTGATCTTTAAAAACAGCTGAACCTGTGATGGAAGCTGGAGTCACAGGGATTCTCACACACACACACACACACACACACACACACACACACACACACACACACACACACACACACACACACACACACACACACACACACACACACACCGATAGCAAGCATCAGTTTATGGGGAGAGATGGTCATTGTGACTCAGCATGGCTCGTGGGATATTGACATTCATGTGGTGACCCTCCTAAAACCCGTGTTGATAGCATTGATCGTATAAACCTTAAATCAATGTGGCCCTGACCACTTGTAAAGCAGCAGCCCCGGCTGAATCCCAGCCTCCCCAGCTGCTCTCTGAGCATCACAACATGACGTGCTTTTCAAAAGCCTGCCGAGCGAGACAAACCGATCCATAGCTTCCCTATTGGCTGTGAGGAAGACACACAGCTCAAGTGCCTGGCCTGTTTGTAGTGCTGCTGGATCTCTGATGCAGACAACAGAGCACCATGGCTTGGTTTTTCAACAAAAAACAAAATGAAAATCACAGTTTTAGCAGAAAGAAAGACGGACTTTCTTCCATTAAAGCTGTACTAATCAATGTTTCTATATTATGAATGAATCAAATGACTATATGTTACGTGAAAGTCAGTTTTTCATGAAGATTAAGAGTTTCCTTGAGTTTCCTCAAGTTGACTTGTACCAACCTGTACATTCTCATCCACACCATTTTTGTGAACATTTTCTGTCACTATTTTTTGTGGATACAGCAAAGTAGCTACGTAGGAAGATGATGCACCCATTTATATTCCCACCTGCTTTCTTCAAATGGCTTAAGCCCCGTTTCCGGCGCAGGAACTTTCCCCCGGAACTAAGAACCAGTCGAACTTCATTGCATTTCGACTGCAGGGACCAGGGTCTAAGGATATTTTCACATTAGGGACCCGGGCCCGGATCCGAATACACTTGACCTCAAAGTCCAGTTTGTTTGATTTGTGTGAACGCTTCGTACCGTACTCGGGCACGGTTTGTCGATCTGTACTGGAGTCCACTTGAAAAGGTGCATGATCTTGAGTACGGTTCATGTGTACTTGGGTACGGTTCACATCATATGTGAAAGCCAACTGATAGTGACATGTTTAACTGTCAAGAAAACATATGGGCCGATCTCAGGCCCTCAATAATAACCCTTACAGGTACACTGGTTTACTGTGTGTTAGTCGTTAGACCTAACAGGGTGGAAAATTGGCTAAGTTAGCCATTGCTCTGTGAGTGATCCAGGTTTAGCTAGCTAACCTTCTACACGTAAACAGAACTTATATAACTATATCAAATATGTTTTAAAATGTTAACAGCATATGCAGTATATGTATATATATTAACATAGCCTATAAATTAGTCAAACAATATTTTGTGTATTTGCACTATTACATAGCTTCATAAAAACGCAGCTTAATAACGCAAAGCAACACATAACAACACATATCTTCATAACACATAGCTTCTTAGGGTGAGAAACTACTAACTAACAGGGAAAATGACTTCAGGGACACAAAGTAAATGATGGAAATGGTATAAAAAAAAAAACATAATTCAAATTGAGCACATGTACCAAAAAAAGCTCAGTAAAGTAAAAAAAGAAGTATTTTCAATGTGCATTACTTTTTGTTTATGCTATAAAGAAGACCTATTGTATGTAATCTATATTTAAGCCATTTGTTATAAATATTTGACACATTTAAAGGAAAATATGAGGCAATAATTCACAGGGACAGAAATGTTGCTGTACAACAGGAATGGCCCACCTGTATTCACCCTTTGTCTGAAACACTCCGTTTTAGCGCCTGTCTCTTTAAAAAGCCTGGTCTGCTCTGATTGGCTTTCGATGCATGTGACATAGGAAAGTGAGCCAAATCTGAATGGCTTGTTGAATCACATGTTTTCTGATATAGGCAGCCCACAAAAAACTGACTGGGTCGTCTTATTTCACAGTTTGTGGGTGGGTGGGCACTCAAATGTATGAGCACAAGCTCTGAAAAAAAAAAAAAAAAAAAATAGTTTTTTTTAAGATGCGTCTCCTTTAAATAAATCCAACTTGCACAGGAGCAGAAATGTTTACATGCTGCTCAGCTTGTTTATTATCCCTTTGCCAAATGTATAGGACATCGCACTTGCTTTTATACTGCAAGATCACAAATCAATGAGTTTTTGCATCAATTTAACTACTTTCACAGACAACCTTGACTGAAAGAAATAAAAAAAAGAATACGAAAATGCAGAGGCAGCTTTGGCTGTGTCAGTACAAATGTTTTTTCATTTCCTAGCTGCTGGATAATATTTTGCTTCATGGCCATTCGCACCACTGAAGGATAAAGGGGCATATGAACTACAATCACCTTTTGTCACAAAGTCCGCCTCAGTCCTGCTTTTTCATTTTCTGCCTGTTAAGATGGTGCAATTAGCAGTCACACATGTTTTTCAGATTTGAGTAATGAATGAGAAGGAACAAGATGGTATATTCTGAAAGGAAGAGCAGACATTTTGTTCCTTGGGAAGGAGACGTTCTGTCTTACCTGAGCCCAAGGACTCGACAGCCGTCACAATTCTCCACACAAACAGCAATATCAGAAGGTCTTATGCAGAATACCTAAGCCATTATTGTCCTCGCATTCTACTGCATATTTCTAATTTACCGAGTATTTGTAGAAACATAGTGAATCGCTACCTTCTCATTCACTGCCACCAAATGAATTAGTCACACCTGAAAGAGTGCGGAAATTAGTTTGGGATTTGTGCAGATGATACTTTGGGAATGATAGGCGCTTGAATCGGTTAAACATTTTGTGCCAAGCGAGATTCATATTCTCACATATATATGCAGAAACCAGCTAGATATGGAATATATCATATATTAAAAGGAAAGTGGAAGTGTAATTCAACATGAAAGAGGCAATCACTAAACATAATTGGTATTAATGATGATTGGTATTAATTATAAATGAATGTAAATCACATGTGGATGCTATTAGAGTCTGCAGACTATGATGGCGTTGTATGTAATGTTGAGGATGAATCAAGGAAAGAACATTACAATGTGATTAGCATATTAGGCAGAGTTATTGCTACATGTATCTTCAAAAGAAAAGAGACGTATGGGGTACTATACCATTTATTCATGCTGGAGAGGTGGTCTTAATCTGAGCCAATCCTTCCTGCTGTAACAGATCAATAATCTAGGACACTATACAAACATTATAGGAAACCATCTGGGGTAACATTTTATATTTATCATCATTCTCATCACCACCATCCTCACACTAATTCTTATGTTATTTTAACAGTTTATTGTTGAACACATCGTAACATTTTATATACTATATTATAAGTATTTGTTAATGATCACGAAATGATTTTTAAACCTTTAAGAAGTTGTTCATAACATGCATACTGTAGATAGATATTTGTAACTCTTTAATGGTTAATAATTGGTTTCTATAAACATTATTTGGATGGATATTATAGTGTTGCAACTGATGATTATAATACCGTGTTAAATGGTCAATTGTTTACTAATGTAATCAGAATGTAATTGTTATTGTCTCCTATCAACTATGATGCAATATATAATTTCTAAACGAATTATTTCAGATTACACAAACTACTGATAAACTAATGTAATAAAACATTTAATAACACATAGCATTACCAAAAATATAGTAATCATTAATTGTCATTTCATTGTTTCTTAACAGTAAAATAATTATGAACTAAGTTTGAGTAACTAGCAATGTTCCGGTTATAAATGATGGTTATTATGTAAGGGATAATGTACAGCAAGCCGGCCATTGTTATGAATGAAAGAATCCCCGACAGGGCGATGCTGGACGGTTTCTTTCACAATAATGACCCGCTAGCTGTTCATTATCCCGCGTATTACACAGCTACTTACTGAAGAAATCAATATTTTGACACAAAAACGGTCCGCCAGAGTCCGACATCAGAGCTGAGTCCATAGCAACGGTCTGTATACATAGCAACGGTCTGTAATACATAGCAACGGTCTGCTATACATAGCAACGGTCAGCAATACATAGCAACGGTCTGTTATAGAGAAATTACAGACCGCAGAACGCCATGATTGACCTATCAGAATTGAGTATTCAACACAGCCATGTAATAAAAAGTGTTAACCCGTCTGGAAAACTTGAACTGCTCACGATGAATACAGCTAAAGATGTCAAAGGTGACATGCACTGGGAGAGGTGGGGCGTAATTCAACAGGAAAAAAAAATAAATAAAAATCTTGCAGCAACACATTTTTATTTATTTTTTCCTATTAAATACTTGTCATAGCTCCTTTTGAGTTACATTTTGAACAGATTATATGATAAAAACAGTTGCAGCCTTAGTAACTACTGAATGTTATATAGAATTTGGTTAAAACTGAGCTCCCTCAAAAGTTGTGTATGAGCAAAACAAATGATTGTCAGTATCTATAAAACTATTTAGATTAAAGTGCAGAACTTGTTGCCCCCCTGAGGAAGTATCAAAATGACATGGTGGCAGATATCTTCTCTTCCCACACACCACGGATCCATTCAGGGTTCACTGTTGCAGAAATGATACTTCTGGAAACATACATTTAAAGGTCTCGGTGGATCCATGCAAGAGTGTTACAGTTAAGAAAAAGCAACAGAGCGACATTATCAGTCCTCTAGGACGTGTTAACGTCCCTGAACGACACCTGAGCATCCTCGCTCAAGTGCCCAAGTAGAGGTACACGACTCTGCGTAGAGTGCAGCGATTGTTACTGGGCTGTTAAAATGTTCCTACCAGCAAAGACGCATACCATGAGAATCATATGATAGCTGCTAAAGTATAAAGTAAAGGGGCTTTAAAGACAACCTCTGATGTTGCACTACATTAAGAAACACTGATTTTGTAATGTTTTTTCGACTCTTTGAAACATCCAGCGACTTCATTTAATTCCAAAAGAATAAATGTTTACATGACAAATGTCGTTTTACATTAATGCCTTCTCACCACACAGACTCAAACGCTATCACGGCTTCATGCTATATTAGCTTTTATGAAACGCGCCAAATTGAATCAAATGATTTCGAACCGTTTCTGCCATTAATACTCATTTCCAGACGCCGTGTGACGTGTGTGAAATGGGGGTTGTGACTTTCACATCTGTTCAATGTCAAAATCAGCACCGGATCACGAAGCCTGTTGTTATTAATCCTCACAATTCAAGTTTTGTTTCAGAATTAAATATTATACTTTGACCCTGGCTTTAGGAGTTAACGTGATAACAAATGCATGAAAGGATTCAGTGTATAAAAACTGTCAATTTCCATCATTAATATCAGATATCAAATCCAATCAGTGGCCCCTTTGGCTATACGATAAAGTTTATTACATCCAAAGCAAGAAACTTCCTTTTGCTATCTCTGTAGCTGTCAGATCGTCTCGATCTTTCCGCCTTCCTGCGTCTTAATGCCTCGCATCCAGAGACTAAGTGACAGATTGATAGCTCAGCTCTAATACCAGGCCTGCTCTGTCAGACTGAGAAAGGCCACGTCTTCTCTCTTCCATTCAGGACTTACATGACAGGAGTGTAAGTCATAAGGAGCACTAGTGCCATTATAACATCGTCCTCATCCGTTAGTAAGTGGATTATGGGGCTGGAGCGCTGGCATGCTTTGATGTGTGGTTTTGGTTTTATTGGCTCCATAAGAGGACACAGTCCACTTAGTCCACACTTTGATTCCAAGTAATGCCTGACATTAAGCAGTTTTTTTCCATTTGGTCTGTATTAGCCCCCCTCTACGCTCGGGCGCTAATGCAGCTTGATGGGTTTGAATTACATTTGTCACTGAGATAGATTTGATTGAGAACCATTTGAGGTACTTGACATTTGACTTGTTCTAATTTGCTCAGGGATGAATGAAAAAATGGTGCTACTTAACGTTAAATAGACACTTTAATATTTGATATGCTGAGCTATCAAATTTGAAAATTTCTTGACTTTAATTTTACCAGATTATTAACAACAAGAACCAAATTATACCTCTCATCGAACAATATGTATTATATATTAAAAAGTTACCCATGGAGAGTAAAAGGCAAGTCATGTTTAGAAAAACATTAAAGGGAACATATCATGAAAACCTTTTTCAATGCTTGTGTTCATACATTTAGGTAGCTGGAGGGTAACCCACAAACTGTGAAATAAGACAACCCAGTCAGTTTTCTTGTGAGCTGTCTAGATGAGAAAACATGTGATTCAACAAGCCATTCAGAAATGACTCCCCTTCCTATGTCACATGCAGGCTCATTAGAATATACCGCTGACGGCTTGAGAACTACCTTTGCAAAGGTGCACCATATTTTTTCTCGCAAGCCAATTAGAGCAGACTGGACTTTTTAAAGAGGCAGGCGTTAGAGAGTTTCCTTTAACTCCGTCTCCCAGCCTCGATCTGGGTCTCGTTCACATGACCGGAGGAAGGGAAATAACTCTGGATTTGGCTATTTGTAGTGCATTTTTATAACTTTTAGGACCTAATGATTTCAATAAAGGCTATTCAAGTGTTCGTAACAGTGAGTTGATTTTCCTCAACAAAAATTACCTGCTGATTTACGGACGTCTCTTTCCCAATGTAGGTCTATGAGAAAAAGTATTTTTCGGCCTGATGGCATTACATGATGGACATGGAAGTTGTAGTTCCACAGTTTGGCCAAGACAAAAATTTACTACTGATTTGCTATTCGCTCTTTCTGGGGGCAAATATGAACCTGAAAATGAGCATTAGTCCCCTTTTTAAATAGCAATTTAAGTACCTGATTTAAGCTTGAACACACTCCAATCTGGAAAATGTGATATTGTCCTATACTGTAGGTAACATACTATTGTATATAGTGTACAGTCACTGTTTGATTTCACTCCATCAGTGACTTTCAAAGTGCTGAAAAATTAATCATTCCAAAACCAGATTACTGTGGTCTCCTTTCTGACCACCGTGCATACAGATTTACTGCATAAGTGGCCCATATCATGGTGTCATCTGTTAACGTCCTTGACTATGCAGATTAAGCAAACAACGTATGCAAATAAGCCCTGTACTTTTTTGCCAATTTAAATTAATATGAGCAACTGAACCCCTCCTATTTTTTATTCAGCCTCACAATTCCCAATATGTTTGAAGAGATTTGTTTTATGGAAATGCCTGATTAAAATCCATTTTTCATTTCATCATTTTGTGCTTATCTTTCCACAACTGTGCTCGTTTGACTGAAGTGACACCGTTTAATACTAATTGATTTTTTTTTTCTTTTTTAAATCACTTAACCTCTCGTTATTCTACTGTTGTTCGGGCCAGACTATTAGCTTAGTGTCGATTGCTAACTTTATTTTCCCTCATAATAATTTGGCCTTGTTTCACTCAAACGGCATTAAAAATGGAAAATAAATTGGGTAGAGGCAGGAAAGACAGAAACAACTCTAGACACCTGACCGTAGGGAGCACTTACACAATTCTTTCCTTCCAATTTTAAATGGCCGTGTGATTTTCTGACTGAGAGGAACTCATTCTTTCTTCTCCTCTAGTGGCAAACTGCTGCTGTCTTCCTCTCTTCGCGCTGTCACCGTGACATTTTCATAACTCTTTTTGACATTTTCCAAATTGCACAATGTATCAGATTTTTAGTTCTCAGCTGGGTAGCATCAGATTAGGCAGGAAGATGTGGTAAATTGCACGTACTGCACATGTAACATTATTGGTCCAAATTACAATCGTGTCTGCGTGTTATCTCATCGTTCCTGTCACTTTCTCTAAAACATCCCTCTCGGTAACCTTAAAAATAATGGGATCGGATAAAGAATCGGTAGAATAAAACTGGCCAGAAATCTGCTCTCATTGCCGTTATTCATGGAGGAGATATGGTCGGATATTCAAGCTGACAATCGCTGTCTCCCTCCCGTCTTTCCACAGGCTGTGTGCTTTTGACTTGCCTTGACTTTGATCCATATCCTGCTCCTTGGCAACATTCTCTGACACTGTTCTCGCCTTTTTCCGCTCCCGCTTTGACTCTTCTCCCTCTCACTGTCTCATTTTCTCTCCAGTTTCTGTATGATTCTGTCTCTGTCCCCCCCCCACACTCCCTGCTAACCTGTCCTCAGGGCAGGCTCAACGCCCTTCATCTGTCCATCTTGTGCCCGCGCCCAATCCCCAACACCCGCAGGTGCTGGTATTGGACGCCGCAGCATCACTCAGCCTCGCGAAAACTGGCTCACAGGTCATTAAAATCAGATAGAAGAAGAGCAAAATGAACGGAGTCGCATGACCTGACCCAGTCATCTGGTATCAGCGCTTCCTGGAGTACGTGTACGACCTGATATTCAAAGTCACAACGGACTTCTTTCTCCCATATTTCCACAGGCGTTATGACTCATTCCTTAAGCCAGACAGACAAGCAGTCCATCACACAGGCTTTAAACTAACTCCCAGGTCAGCCAAACTTATTTGGAAGAGAAAACGAAGCCAAACAGTAAAATTACCACTCAAGCTGTCCGTTGTAAACATCAATCAGAGGCAAAAAACAATCACTTACTGGTTCAACACAGACCTTCTGAACTTACCGCACTTAAGTAGTACAGATTTCCTTTGAAATGAAGTATTATAACTAAGGGCGGTACAATCAGGTTTTTTGGAGCCGATCACCGATCACAGGGTCTATTTGAAGCCTTATATTTATTGTGGGGCATTATTTATTTATTTAACTACTCCTAACAACATTGTGACATTGCAATTAATCACATGATTATCCATAGTTAATCGTGATTAATTGCAAATTAATAAAAAAAAACGTATTTCTTCAAAATGTACCTTAAAGAGAGATTTGTGAATTATTTAATCCTCTTATCAACATGGGAGTGGGCAAATATGCTGCTTTATGCAAATGTATGTATATATTTATTATTGTAAATCAATTAACAACACAAAACAATGACAGATATTGTCCAGAAACCCTCACAGGTACTGCGTTTAACATAAAAATATGCTCAAATCATAACATGTCAAACTGCAGCCCAACAGACAACAACAGCTGTCAGTGTGTCAGTGTGCTGACTTGACTAGGACTTGCCCCAAACTGCATGTGATTATCATAAAGTGGGCATGTCTGTAAAGGGGAGACTCGTGGGTACCAAAAGAACCCATTTACATTCACATATCTTGAGGTCAGAGGTCAAGGGAGCCCTTTTAAAATGGCCATGACAGTTTTTATTCTCCAAAATTTAGTGTAAGTTTGGAGCGTTATTTTACCTCTTTCCTGACAAGCTAGTATGACATGGTTGGTAACAATGGATTTTGTATTTTCATATGATACCAGTATCTTCACTTTGGCTTTAAAACTGAGCCCGCTGCAACCTAAAAACTGCAAGTTGCATTAATGCATTAAAGAAATTAGTGGCGTTAAAACCAGTTTGCGTTAATACGTTATTATCGTTAACTTTGACAGCCCTAATAATGATAAGTATTAAAATTAAGAAATGTGAAAGTGTCATGAATTGACAACGGTTTATTTATTAGCAGGCAACCAGAGATGTTAGAAGTCAGGGTGCGGGGGATGTGACAGCCACTTGAAAACCCATTTGAAACAATTTCAGTAAATTTCCATCACTCTATGAAACTGCAAAAGGAATTCAGTCACTCCACATAATACAGAGAGCTTTATCCATTTATGCTCAGTGCATTCTGACAGCAGTATTACTGTCAGGACTGTGCTCCGCGGCGCTCTCCAAGGTGCTGCAATAACCTCAGAAATGCTAAATAACAACATAGAAAGGAAAACACGTATTAGAGCTCTTACAAAAATCATTCAAAAATCAGCAGGGGAGGCGCGTTGAAACAGCTGTTTGCGGCTCGCAGCTCTCAAGGGACACAGCCTTTTTAATAGCAAGCTCAGCCTTAGCCTACAGGTGTTCTTCAAAGACTAAATACACTTTTAAAACACCTTCAATGGAAGTGAAAGTATTTCTACCAACTTGTGAAAGTGCAACGCAGGCTGCTTACAAACATGGCCACTAGTTGGATTAGAGTTAAACTGTGCGCTAACATGACAGCTCATGTCGGTCAATGCAGGTAAAATTAATAATAGATAATGGAGTAATTATAACAAATGTATAAATGGCAAAAGTAGCAAAGTAAAGGGCTAAAATATACTTCACTAAAAACTAAAAGTACAGTTCTGAAAAGTGTCCAAATGTCCACAATGGCATGCACTTGCTGAGCTAACTACATTTATTTATTTTTGCCTATTTTTTTTTTTGGCCTCATGTATTTATTTATTTATTTATATTTATTTAAATGTATTTAAAAAGGATCCCCACTGATACCAATGGCACCAGCTAGTCTTCCTGGGTTCCGAAATCAAGTATATCATATTTATCATACATATTATATACAACATCATATTTGTGTTACGCTATGTTCAACTCATATTAACTTTTAACTGCCTTACATTTAAAAAAATATATATATATAATAGAATATAGAATTATGATAGAAAAGCCAGCCTTCATTCAGAAGTGGTCTCTTGTTCAAGTAGGCTACACTTATTTGTCCCTTCAAGGGCCGAGGATTTACCTAATGACTTTTGATTTAGTAGGATTATTGGTTTGTGGACTGCCGTTTATTAATTTTCCGTTTTCATGGTCTTCTGTTGTCATAGAAACACAACGAGCTTTCTGGCACACAGTGTCAGCAGTCAGAACTAACTTAATACAGAGTGCCGTTCTTTCTTTCGCATGCAGATTATATGTAAATCACGCTGTTTTTTCCCCCCTCCCATCCACAGCAAAACGGGGACAGAAAGTTGAAATTAGAAAAAAAAAATAAAAATAAATATATAATAAAACTGTTGCCGTAACATATAAACCTGACTCTGAAAAAAGTGATATGAAGAAGAAAATCAGAGAATCGTCATTGAAAAACACATCAGAATGCAAAATTTCTATGCATGTGTTTCGTTTTTCAGTGCCAAATGTATTTTCAATGCCAGAACTCAGCTGTCACTCGGTAAATTCCCAAGTTGTCAAACGATTCCTTTAAAAAAATATAGGAACCACACTTTTAACAGTCCGGGCTTTGACCTCCGTTCTGTCAATGAGGATACGGTTTATAGCTGCTGACCCTCGCTCACACTCCACATGGAAATCAGCCAAGTGTTCCTTTTGTCTCAAGGTGAAATAACCTCCCAGTAGCACGAGAGCTGCTGTCATTTATAAAAACATTGTAGGTGTTATTCACTAAATTGCATCTGCAACCTTTTTTTTAAAATTCTGCTGTTGGCATCGCAGCTTTGACTTTGATCCGTATTCGACTTGGCAAGATCCTCTGACTCTGTTCTCCCCTTTGACTCCCTCTGCTTTTTTTCCTCTTCTCCCCTTTTTTCTGTCTCTGCTCCAAATGTCACCCTCCTCCCCTCAGGGCGGGATGATCGCCCTTCTGCTGTCCATCCTGTGCCTGGTCCTGATCCTCTACACCCGCAGGCGCTGGTGTAAACGCCGACGCATCCCTCAGCCCCAGAAGAGCGCCAGTGCTGAGGCGGCTAATGAGATCCACTACATCCCCTCAGTGCTGATGGGAGGACAGGCCCGGGAGAGCCTGAGGAACTCGCGGGGTCAGGGGCCGAACTCTAGCGGTACCCTCAGCATCCGGGAGACGCCGATTTTAGATGGGTACAGGCGGGGTTTGGGTGGATGGATGGATGGATGGATGGATGGATGGGGGATGAATGTAATCTGGAATGGTTAAACCCTAAAAATAAGCACATGCAGAAGCTGGAAGTAAACAGCTTGTGTTACTACTTAGGAAGCAGCTGATATATTGCAAGCTTATTTCTAAGTGTAGTAGTCTGCAATGAGTTTTAAGGCTCAAGATTATAAAACCTTACCTTATCAGTATATTCTCTCCCACTTTGATTTCTCCACTGCTTCATCAAGCGTGTTAGCCGCTTGTGATATTTATTCTAATTTAGAGAAGTCGAGACAACATAACGCTAATTGATTTTTACCTTATCCCCAGGTATGAGTACGACATTACCGACCTGCGTCACCATCTGCAGCGGGAGTGTATGAATGGTGGCGAGGAGTTTGCCAGCCAAGTCACCCGTACCCTAGACTCCCTCCAGGGCTGTAATGACAAGAATAATATGGACCTCACACCTGGTAAGTTGACTGAAGCACAAACAGCCAGATCAAAAGAGAAAAAAAACAGCATACATCCTTAAAGCTCCACTAATCAATAGTTTTTTAATGTTAACAGTGGATCAGGTAGACTAGATGTAATGTGAAAGGGGTCAGGGAGCAGCAGCAGGCAGCTGTTTTCAGTTAAAAAGCTCCCTGTAATAAACCCAATGTACATAACTTTCCCGGCAATAGACATACAACACAGACCAAGTTAGCAACTAGCTGGTGAAGAATTCAGATTCCCAGATATTTCACTCACGAGTTGGTGGAAAGTAAACTAGAGGTTGGGAGGTTGGTGCTATGCTTCTGTGACATCGGTCAGGACGGCATTATCAGCTGTAATCGGCGTATGAGAGCAGTGCAGAGCAA
Source organism: Sebastiscus albofasciatus (assembly GCA_916701655.1). Taxonomy (NCBI): domain Eukaryota; kingdom Metazoa; phylum Chordata; class Actinopteri; order Perciformes; family Sebastidae; genus Sebastiscus; species Sebastiscus albofasciatus. Next base: position 4,539 of record CAKAOI010028999.1, on the reverse strand, counting down.
CGGATGTGAACTAGCCAGTGGGGTATGCTCACATGCATTAAATGCACTACAAGCATGCACGGCAGGCCCGGCTATGTCAACAAAGCATAGAGGAGCTTGGTTTACAACACACACAGAGGGAGAGAGACTTCATTCTCTGCTCAGGTAGACATTACTCCTTCATGACAAGCTAGTATGACATGGTTGGTACCAATGGATTCCTTGGATTTTCTAGTTTCATTTGATGCCAGTATCTTACTTATCTAGCTTTACTCTCGCTCTAGTTACAACCTCAAAATCACAAGTTAGGTTAATACTTTAAAGAAATTAGTGGCGTTAAAACAAATTGGCATTAATGCATTATTATCGTATT
>CAKAOI010028997.1:0-66390 GCA_916701655.1 Sebastiscus albofasciatus | reverse complement strand
CAGAGTAGTGTCGGGCACACTGGGTCGGCTCGCCCAGCGAGTCATGAACTCTCCCATAGAACTATATACATAGACGCCGCATTGGACGCTTCAGGCCGCGATACGTCAACGTGGCGCCTTTATGGACCTGGCCAGACTGGCCTGTAACCCTGTACTAGTGAACGGGGGAGCTGCTGTTTTTCTGGATAAAAAGCACTATAACGTCTACATTTCTCAACCGATTTCAACCAGTCGTTATTATATTAAAGGGTTTATGATCTACGAGGAGTAGAACAATAAAGTTTAGTCTCCAGTTACTTAGAATCTGGATAGTTAATCTCTAATCGCTGCTAGACGCTCAGGAGACGAGTGTGTACCGTAGGCTGACATGAACTGAATTACTGACCTGATAGAAAATAATTCATTTATCAGAAGGAACTGTTAAAACTCACGTTTGTCCAGTATGGCTTTGACTTATTTTCCCTCTTTAAGGTTAATACTTGTAGAGATGTCCCTGTATAATATGATATAATGAAGTGTAATGTAATGTAATATAATGTAATATAATATAATGAAATGTCATCCTCCGTTTCAGCAATCATGCTTTCAATCTATAGGCTACCCCTAACACTGCTACTTATTGTGTTTGAGTCTCTTTGTGGTTGTTTTATAATGTATTGTGGTTGTTTTGAGTCTCTTTGTGGTTGTTTTATAATGTATTGTGGTTGTTTTGAGTCTCTTTGTGGTTGTTTTATAACTTATTGTGGTTGTTTTGAGTCTCTTTGTGGTTGTTTTATAACGTATTGTGGTTGTTTTGGGTGTCTTTGTGGTTGTTTTGAGTCTCTTTGTGGTTGTTTTATAACTTATTGTGGTTGTTTTGAGTCTCTTTGTGGTTGTTTTATAACTTATTGTGGTTGTTTTGAGTCTCTTTGTGGTTGTTTTATAACTTATTGTGGTTGTTTTGAGTCTCTTTGTGGTTGTTTTATAACTTATTGTGGTTGTTTTGAGTCTCTTTGTGGTTGTTTTATAACGTGTTGTGGTTGTTTTGAGTCTCTTTGTGGTTGTTTTATAACGTGTTGTGGTTGTTTTGAGTCTCTTTGTGGTTGTTTTATAACGTATTGTGGTTGTTTTGGGTGTCTTTGTGGTTGTTTTGAGTCTCTTTGTCGCAGCCTTTGCGTTTGTTAAATTCTGTCCATTAAAGATGATATTTACACTCTATGAACTCTAGTAGTAGTCATTAACTCCTCTGAGCTGCATGTCTGAGGAACTGATGCGTTGATAAGAAGCTGCTGACAGATTACTAATTTTGGCACTGTGGTTTCTGTTACCGTGACAACCAGGGCAGGCTGAGATGCTGCTGTCAGATTAATGTTGTCAGAGTGTTCTTATCGTTTCCATGTAAATGTGTTGACCTCAGCAGAGAGTCGTTCAGAGCAGACGGAACTACAGCTGCAATTAACCGTTATCCCAATAGTTGATGAATCTGTCCGTTCTGTTATTCATGGAATCAATCAGTGAGGAAGGGAAACATCAGGAAACAGTGAAACATGCGCAGCACAGTCTGTCAGAGTCTAAGGTGACATCTTTAAATGTCTTGTTTAGGCCGTCCAACAGTCCAAAAGTCTCCTCAGAGCTGTCGATTCCTGTTGGAGCGTCCCTAAAACCTTTAGCTGTAAAACGATGCTGAGATTCGACATGGTGCAGGAGGATATTTTAGTGTTTCAGTGGGTCTGAAGCTGTGAATAAAAACTTGATGTTGGTGTGTGTGATCAGGTGGTTCTCTGATTTAAAGATCAATATAAAGGTGTGAATAATAACACTTGATGTTTAAAGCAGAGTCCTACCTGAGCTCCACAGCAGCAGCAGGTGATCCATGACGTCCAGGTAGACCGTCTGTCTGCTCTGTGTGTGCTGTCCTCACTGGAAGAGCTGCAGCTTCACTCATCATTTACTTCTCTTTAGTTTTACAATGGAGACTCCTCATCTGACCGAGTCTCTGTCACACGATCAGGTCCTTCTGTTGGCCGTGTTTACAGTTTGATTAGTGGATCAGACAGTTTTTTTGCCTTTTTACTTATTTATTTTTTTATTTTTATTTAAGCTTTGTTTCCAAATGACTTCCCCTTTTTTTGTTTCATTCGTATGTGATGTGAAAATGTGATGTCTGTGATGTGTTTGGGGGTGAAATGTCCCTTTAGTGGCTGGTTGTGACTTCCTGTTTGTCCTGCAGATGGCAGAAACTGCCCATTTTTAGCACCTCACCAGCAGCAACACCATTTAAAGTTTGTCTTGTCCAGCCTGTAATATGTTGACAATATACCGGCAAAGGCTAAAATTAACACCAGGAGTCCAAAATCAACATCATGGCACTTTGTGATGAAAATGCTTTGTGTGTTTTGTAAAGAAAAAGAACATTACAATAGATTGTTTATAACACAATATTTTGAACACATTCATATTGTACCATAAAGGAGAGGGTGGGACCATATTTCCATCTACAGTATGATGATGAAACGAGAGATTGATTGAAAGAAAGCCTCTGTAGAAAAGTCTGACATTCTAAAACATTCTTCACGTGTGTACAACGGCGACGGGATCATCTCCACGCTGATTTCATCGAGACAGAATCTTAATGAGCTGCTGAAGTCAGTTTAAATGCAGGAGACGGGTCGATATGAAAAACTCAATCTCAACATGTTCACCTTTTGGGGAAAAAAAATGTGCATGCAATATAATGAGGCTGCACACTGACGCCTACATGACACTCTGTAATATAAATGTCATGCAGAAGGGCAGCGGCGGAGGAAAAGGGCAAAGCATTTTCCTAATTGTGGCAATTTGGACGAGCAACCTTAAGATTTGCAATCCCACCCTGTTAGATGGTAAACTGTTTTAGGAAATAAGACAACATTCTCTCTGACAATTACTAATTCTGCTAACCATAGTCAAATTTGTTTGGGGAAGAATGGTGTGTCTTGGTTCTTTGAAGGATCACAGTTATTATTGATAATATGTAGCCATCACAAGTGTTTGACAAAGACAGAATCTTAATAAGTTGCTGAAGTGGAAAACCAGACAACTGATCAATAAATAATCAAAAGCACATCACACATAGCTTTCAAATTGAATACTTCATTTATACAGAAATCTATAGATCACATAATGAGGCACTACCTGATCCTAAAACCGTAAACATTTTTGGGATGAAAACTTTACAGCGTGAAGCAGGATGTCTCCGTGCTGCAGAAACAAGACCCAAACAGGAGCGTTAAAGACCTCAGACTAATGCTGAGCACATCCAGAATAACAAATAAGAGTTTACTGCTGCAGGCTGGGGAGCTTTTCATAGTTTGACATCGTGTCCTGTGGAAAAACAATACAATACCCTCATGGACGGGTTATGAGACGATGGGCTCAATTTAATGAAAGGAGAGTTTTCAAGATAAAAACACACACTAACCTGCATGTGTTTGTGTATACAGTATAGCTCTAAAACCATATCATGGCAATACCTGACAAGATTTAGTATGAATGCTTCTTCAGAAAGCTGTGATGGCTGAGTGGTTAAGGTGTTGGATTTGAAATCCAATGGGTAATCACCGCGTAGGTTCAAATCCTGCTCACAACGTCAATCTCTTTGGTTAATATAATGAAGTAACCAACTATTGTCAGGCCATTAAATAAATGTTATCAGTCGCTATAAGCACCATAAATGTGGGTCATTAGGGGCCTACTATGTTGTGAAACTTGAAAGCAACACGTGAAACTGAATAAAATGTCACGTTTTGAACACACAAAGAAGGGCTTATTTAGGTTTAGGTGACAAAACTACAACTTCTTTAGGTTTAGGCAACAAAACTACAACTTATTTAGGTTTAGGTACAACTTCTTTAAGATAAGGCAAAAAAAACAACCTCCGCTTCTGTTTTGTCATCATTACTACAACTTATTTAGGTTTAGGTACAACTTCTTTAAGATAAGGCAAAAAAAACAACCTCCGCTTCTGCTTCTGTCATAATTACTACGACCGCTAGAGGTCACTGTTGTCTTGTTTTTTACCTTCTTTGGGTGATCTACCATGTGAATAGATGATAAATCCTACTAGTGGGTGTGGTAGGCCCCTTTTGACCCACATCTATGGGGCTTATAGCGACTGATAGCGCCTATGTAACAGCCTGACAACATTCTAATCGGCTGAAATCTACAATGAAAGCTGATATTAAATTAATCTTCTCATTGAGGTACTAATATAGAGACAATGACCTGTAACAGCTGTGATGGCTGAGTGGTTAAGGCGTTGGATTCGAAATCCAATGGGGTTTCCCCGTGTAGGAAAATTTTCCTAATTTTCTTTTACAGACATTTTTCAGACTTTTTTTTCGGACATTTTTCAGACTTTTTTTACGGACATTTTTCAGAATATTGTTTTGGAAATTTTTCAGATTATTTTTTTTTTGTACATTTAATTAATTAATTAACCAGCAAGGCCAGCGGTTCGATCACCAGCTCCTACTGTCCGCTTGTCGATGTGTCCCCCAAGTTGCTCCCCGGGCTCTTCAAACCAGCCCACTGCTCCTAAATGTTAGGATGGGTTAAATGCAGAGGTCAAATGTCATGTATGTACCTGTATGTATATGACAAATGTAATAAAGTTTTAATGTTTTTTTTTTAAGTGACCCAGCAGGCGATGGGAGGGAGAATGAGGGGAGGTACCACCCCCCTTGTTAACCTGCTGTTAACCAGTTGTTTAGTTGAATATGTCAGTCTAGTCTGCCTGACTCATTGATCCTTTATCTGATTGAGATTTGTGCAAGTTAGAATCTATGGCCCTGACCATGGCTCTGAAACACCAGTAGCCTAACTGAGCTGTGTATTGATAAATCCATGGCTCTGTCCGTGGTGCTGTCCGTTGTAAGTTCAACTTTTTCTGTGAATCAGTTTCGTGTTGGATCTATAATATTCACTGAACTGTAGAACCGGGGTATTAAAAATATACAGGACCAAAAGAGTCGTTCATGGAGCGGTTCGCTAGTTGAGAATGAATGAAATGAACCGGGTCCATCCCCTCTGTTAAAAATTAACAAATCACCTAATGCATTTACTGGTTTTAAATGTTCTTATGTGACAAACCTGCAGGCTGACAGCTGTGTAATAATTAATAAAGTAAGCTCTTTCAAACTGTAAGGTTTAGATTGTTTAATATAATTAAGTCCACAGAGACCACAGCCTTATATAGCTGTTGGCCAGTGGAGTCCACAGAATGTATTATTATATCTTGTTAGAGGGGGTTGCTTTTCCATAGAGAGCTTCTTTGTTTTCTCAGAAAGTGAGATGCTCTCCATCATTTATGATTTACTGAATTAAATATACAATTGCAAGGTCAAACTGATGGCTGCGAAATTCAAACTAGATAGAAACTTTTTTTTTTTCAAAACAAAGAATACCAGCTGAACAGTGGCAGTGAAGTTCGGAATATGTTGAATATAAACCAGCGTGGCCTGTGTTCACTCACAGGAAGAGCGACTGTCCATCATTCGTGGTTCACTAAATTAAACATGCATATTCAATTCCAAGGTCAGGTTCAAAATTCAGGGTCAAATTCTGTCTCAGAAAACAGAATGAAAATGCTGAGTGATCCCAACAACAGAGAAAAAATAAGTCAACTCCAGATGCACCAAACGTTCTTAACCATCCAAATCTGAATGATGAATCGATTGTTTATTATTAAAATAGGTAACACCCCCTAAGCACTAAAGGCAGGTATTAACAAAGGTAACGACCCCTAAACACTATATGGGCAGGTATTAGCATAGGTAACGCCCCCTCAACACTAAGAGCAGGTGTTAGCATTGGTAACGCCCCCTAAACACTAAGGGCAGGTATTAACAAAGGTAACGACCCCTAAACACTATATGGGCAGGTATTAGCATAGGTAACGCCCCCTCAACACTAAGAGCAGGTGTTAGCATTGGTAACGCCCCCTAAACACTAAGGGCAGGTATTAACAAAGGTAACGACCCCTAAACACTATATGGGCAGGTATTAGCATAGGTAACGCCCCCTCAACACTAAGAGCAGGTGTTAGCATTGGTAACGCCCCCTAAACACTAAGGGCAGGTATTAACAAAGGTAACGACCCCTAAACACTATATGGGCAGGTATTAGCATAGGTAACGCCCCCTCAACACTAAGAGCAGGTGTTAGCATTGGTAACGCCCCCTAAACACTAAGGGCAGGTATTAACAAAGGTAACGACCCCTAAACACTATATGGGCAGGTATTAGCATAGGTAACGCCCCCTCAACACTAAGAGCAGGTGTTAGCATTGGTAACGCCCCCTAAACACTAAGGGCAGGTATTAACAAAGGTAACGACCCCTAAACACTATATGGGCAGGTATTAGCATAGGTAACGCCCCCTCAACACTAAGAGCAGGTGTTAGCATTGGTAACGCCCCCTAAACACTAAGGGCAGGTATTAACAAAGGTAACGACCCCTAAACACTATATGGGCAGGTATTAGCATAGGTAACGCCCCCTCAACACTAAGAGCAGGTGTTAGCATTGGTAACGCCCCCTAAACACTAAGGGCAGGTATTAACAAAGGTAACGACCCCTAAACACTATATGGGCAGGTATTAGCATAGGTAACGCCCCCTCAACACTAAGAGCAGGTGTTAGCATTGGTAACGCCCCCTAAACACTAAGGGCAGGTATTAACAAAGGTAACGCCCCCTAAACACTAAGGGCAGGTATTAACAAAGGTAACACCCCCTAAGCACTAAGGGCAGGTGTTAGCGTAGTAATGATGATCTAGATTTACCTGGACAAACCTAAGAAATAATCAGTTGAATGATTATTTATTACCATTTATTGCCAAAAAGTCTTCAAGGGTTTAAATTTGCTCCCAATCTGGGAGTAATTTATCATTCTGAGTGCCTCATTTAACTTGATCCAGGGTTTATTTTTCAGAGATGAAACACAGCTACGTAGCTGTTTTTCATGTGGTGTTTGAGTGATGCGAGCTCAGCTCTGCCATGCGGGTTCGATGGGACTCTGCAGCGGGACGGGGGTTACCTCCCCGAGTGAGTGTTAATTAATAATGTCATTATTTATCTTCAGCAGAGGAGCAGCAGGGTCTGCAGCTCACAGAGAGAGGTGGAAACACAGGGGAGACGTGAACAGGCTGTTTGTTTAGACACTTGTCATCTCTCGTAACGGTCGGGGTTGTCATCACTCACTCTCTCCTCTCCTGGCAGCGCTGAATGTCACGAGAGCAGATGAGACCCACTTCAGTTCGGTCACTGAGGAAATCAGCTTCAATCTAGAAACACCGAGAAGAGGTCAGCTTTAGGTCAGACACGCCGAGAAAACGTTAAACTCCAGTTTAGGAACACGGGAGGAAATCACTGTTCGGAAAGGGAGTCACTTTTAGCCCAGTTGAGGGGATTTATCCATTTAGTTCAGCTCTTCAGTGTCCAGAGATACAACTGTAAATAAACCTGAAGACAACTTGGTGTGTGGACAGAAACACACAACACCTATGTTATCCAACCTTAATTCATTACATCTTCAACGGTGACGTTATGGCTCTTAGGAGCTCCCAGTTAATTTGAATCTCTGCCAGAGTATTTCCTCTGCTGACATCCCACATTATTTCTGCCACAGCTCTGTATAACTCAGACATCTCATCCTTGGACACCTCATGCTGCTACGCAAAGAAGAGCGATTAATTGCATGTTTGTCCAAAGTTAATTGTGGTGAATCGCAAACTAATCACACATTTTTTTATCTGTTCAAATTGTACCTTAAAGGGAGATTAGTCAAGTATTTAACACTTACCAACATGGGAGTGGACAAATATGCTGCGTTCTGCAAACATATGTATATATTTATTATTGTAAATCAATGAACAACACAGATCAATGACAGATATTGATCCAGAAACCCTCACAGGTACTGCATTTAGCATAAAACAATATGCTCCATCATAACATGGCAAACTGCAGCCCAACAGGCAACAACAGCTGTCAGTGTGTCAGTGTGCTGACTTGACTATGACTTGCCCCAAACTGCATGTGATGATCATAAAGTGGGCATGTCTGTAAAGGGGAGACTCGTGGGTACCCAGAGAACCCATTTACATTCACTGATCTGGAGGTCAGAGGTCAAGGGACCCCTTTGGAAACAGACATGACAGTTTTTCCTCAACAACATTTAGTGTAAGTTTGGAGCGTTATTTAACCTCCTTCATGACCAGCTAGTCTGACCTGGTTGGTACCGATGGATTCATCAGGTTTTCTAGTTTCATATGATACCAGGATCTTCACTCTAGCTTTAAAACATGGAACTGTCTTTGCATTTTATTCAAATCTCTACTTGCGCCACCTCCTGGCCATGCAACTCTATAAAACTAACATCCCTGTTACAGTCTGTCACAGTCTGCTTGTGGTTCTTTTAGCTCCACAGACACCAGACCTGACTCCTACAGATATCCTCCCCACCAAGGTGATATTGAGTTTGACACTTAACAACCAACACGTGGGACTCAAATGCTGCTCTTCCAGCTAATTGGCAGCTCTCTCCTCACAGCTTCACTCTCACTTTATTAATGACAGTCACTATATAGACTCAGTTAGTTAATTAGTTGCAGAAAAGTAATCAACAACAATTTCATCAGGACAGAAAAGGCAAATATTCTCTGTTTCCAGCTTCTCAAATAGCTGCTTGTCTTTGTTTTTGTCATGAGGACTGTCTACAGTTTGTTTGTTTTGTCTGGCCTGGCTCTCTGTCCCTTTCTCAAACTGGACCGTCCCCACTCATTCATTCATAACCTTTCTTTAACTAGGAAGTCACTTTGAGATTAGAACCTCTTTTACAAGTGAGACCTAGCCAAGACAGGGTCAAATAGCAGCATTCAACATATATAACAAGACAACATTGAATCACAACAGCAACAATAGGTACGGCAAAATACATGACATCATGATACAGTGCATTCAGTGCAAACAGAGCAGCGTGTTGGTCACGTGTTTGCTATTTAATTGAAACAATTGCAGCTTGCAGTGACCACTTCCTTTACTCTATGTTTAAAATCATTTAAAGAGATCAGGCTCTCCAGTTTAAGCTTGGCCTGCAGATCATTCCAGAACCAAGGACCAAGACCAGGACCAGGACCAGGACCGTAGTGGAACAGCCTTGTTTTGCTTGTTCTGATTGACTGTTTTGCTTGTTCTGAAATACTCGTGATGGAGTGAACTCCGTTTGTGATCACACTCACAGCTCAATGAAGCACCCTTCAAGCTTTGGGACGAACTTCCCTCTCTCCGACGGAAACTGTCGTAACGTTTCGTAACCACGGTTTCCTATCAAGCGGAGGGGATGTGCAAAGGTTCACAGTATTAAGAACAAAAAGAATATGCAATATACAGAGAAACTAAAAATAAAAAATATAACTTACTCCCATGCTTTTGTGGTGGCATTTCTTTTGTTTTTTTAGTAAACATATTCTCGTTTATTAATCTGTTTCTGAGCTGCTGAGTTTTTGCAACCAAGTCCCTGTAAATATACAACAATCAAATGAACACTTTACTGTTTTCTAGACTACGTCACCACACTCCCGGCACACTTTCTCAGAGCATTTATTCTTGTCACAGATGGGTTTACATGATAGTTAATGGAACGCCTGGTGCATTTCCTACGTGAAGCGGTACTGAACGCCGACGGCTGTGACAAAGCCTCGGTGTTTAACGCCCTGGGAATGAGAACGAGCTTGACGATCCAACGGAAATTGAAAGAAGCTCAGCAACATACTAGACATAAAAATAAAGTTCTGGAGAGAGAATGAAAGCTTTTTTCTGTGTGGTCAGCCCGACCAAGCCCAGAATTCACAACAGCTCATTAAATTCTCAACACAATCTGCGAAGCTTAGCCGGATCACAGTTTGTGAGGTTTCGGTGTGGGCTGAACCCCTCTGAGGTCGTACATTTCCAACTGTTTGTTAATGCCCAAATTCACGCCGGCAAGAACAGAGGATGAGCTGGTTTTTATTTTTCTGTGGAAATATTTCAGATGTTGGAGAGATGGATCGATGCTTTGACTTTCCACCAGTTGCTCTGCTCCCTTGTGTTTTCTTCAGACTGAAGACTGTGTGGGATTCACAAAACTGAAAATATCTGCACAACACACGCTTCTTATTCTTTCTGCAGTTACATTTCAGAGGCTTTTACTTTGGCTGGACCTTTGATTTCTCTCTGCAGGGTATTTGGGTTATTCTTACACTGTAAAACATCTTAAAAAGAAGGAGAGGAATTATCTTTTAAAATGTCATTTGAACAGTCACCTCCTGTCAGATCTCCCTGTGTGAAGGCCTGGTGGTCGAAGAGATCAAACCCTGATTCGAGCAAACATTCAGACTTTTTATGTGATTGTAGCATCTATCAAATATCATCTTGCAGGTTTTGGTTTGTAGAAAAGGTGGAATGAAGAAAAAGATTAAACAACGTGTTCTGACTGCAGAAGTCTGTTTAGATTATAAAAGTAGAGAAACAACAGAGATAGACTTTAAAAACAGGCTGACAGGAAAACAGACAGACACGCCCGCTTACAGCAGCCAGCCACTGAACCTCAGCACAGCTTGATATGAGGGTGGCGGTTGTTTGTCTCTATTTCAATCAAATTTGTGTAAGAAAGACGGTGATGAATGTACCTGCTGTCTGAGGGAGAGAGAGCAATATTAAAGGGTCATACGTTTGTGTTGGAGAGGAGGTGCAGACAGTGACACATGAGGGTGTAGAAGTAGAAAAGGATTTCATATCGATTCAACCTCAAAATAAACACGAGCTCACCAGAGTCAAGCTGCAGTCGGTAACAACAAACAAATATGATAAAAAGTTATTTTTATAAAACTGTCGCTGTTTCCTGACAGTAGTGAGACATGAGACAGGTAATCTGTGAAAAGAAATCATGTTTCTCCAGTGTTCTCCGGTGCTCCTAATGGCATTTGCAAGATTTCACCGAACCTGAAGGAAAACAACCAATCAGAGCGGAGCTCAGGAAACTCGCACACTCCGATCAAACGGTCAAACTAGGCGGCGCTGATCAAATATGAATCAAGATTCTGTTACTGTAATGCCTATTTCAGCAACCCGTTCTCACTCCGACCTCGTCAAATACACCGCCGTTTGGTAAATGCCCCTCAGCATCGGATACCGACGCACGGAGGTGCCCTTTAGCGCCTGTAATGGTACGTATCCACAGCCTCCGTCCTTTCCATGGTTCCCATTCATTGTGTAAGCAGCCGTGCAATGCATTCTGGTAGCGTGGCAGTGCGATTCGAGAAACGGGGCGCCACGTTGGCCGCTCCTCATTTGCATAAAGTTGTGGTCTAAGCTAATTTATGTAAATCAGGGGTGTGTCTCGCTGCCTCTGGAAACTCTTGATGAACTTTTGAACTAAACGTTGTCGATCTAAAATTAAGACAGATTCATCGACTGCATGGCTTATTGCTCGCATAAAATGTTTTCATAAACACATTTCGGTGAACTACTTTGGTGATATAAGAGAAGAAAGTTTCCAAACGAGCCGTCGTGTTGTTTCTGGTTTGAAAGCTGGGAGCAGCAGCCCACGGAGGGAAAGCGTCCAATCAAGTGCCTTGTATCTAGTGGCAGCCCATCAAGCGTCCAGTCCTGGAAAGCAAGGCGATCTGCATCAGGGCACTGACCAAACAGCGGTAGTTGACGAGTTGGGAGCGACAATGTGTTGATTCCAGTTGTTTTAGTGTACTGTTTATCGGTAAAATGAGAAAGTTTGTGACCTAGCAGCCATGTTGAAAACAGTCAAGCCAAAAAAACCAACAGTCAAACTTTCACCTTTTACAGCTAAACGGTACACTAAAATATGATTCTGAGAACATTTGAGGAGAGAAATAGGCATTACTGTAGCAGAATATTGATTCATATTTGATCAGCGCTGCCTAGTTTCAGTTGGTTGTTTTCCTTCAGGTGCGGTGAAATCTTGCAAATGCCATTAGGAGCACCGGAGGACACAGATGAACATGAGTCTTTTCACAGATTACCTGTCTCGTGCACTGTCAGGACATAGTGACAGTTTTATAAAAATAACTTTTCTTTAATCATATTTGCTCAAAGTTACCGACTGCAGCTTTAATAGTGACCTCATATCTGCTTGAAAACAACCAACCTCTTTCTTTATCACACGATAAACTTTGTTGACAAATTCCAGACTGGATTTTTATCTCTCTGTTCGACCGAAACCACACCGGCGGCTGTGGTGACGAAAGATCTTTCAGTTATTGATGACTCCTCCGCCCTCCTACTGCTCCATCAATACTGTTGATCTCAGCTTGTTATTACACCATCCGCACAACTGAGGTTCAGCTGCAGCACGGCTGCACTTACAGGGTACAAACCAATGTGTCTCACCTGAAAAACAACAACAACACTTACAGTAAAACACCGACAGTATGATCCGGTTTGCTTAACTATAAACCTCTTGCCTCAAGCCTTATACTGTATGTAATGGACAAATATGAGTGTTGTATTAATCTTCTTGTATAACTCTCCTCCAGTATCTTAAACTTTAGAGGTGGCAAATCAAAGAACAAAGGATCCAAGAATTCATGCTTTCCAGTGGTTTCTTGTATATCTCAATTTATTTCCTTAAAGGTTACTCGATCGATAATCTACTTTTTCTGTTAGTATTCATCTTGTCTGTCTTATTACGTATCTCAAGAAATACAAGAGCACCTGAGCATTGTTCAGCTGAATTTATTACGGCAGCCGAGACACAGCATCACTTTGTTGTTTAGCAGCTGCCAGCTGAGGTGGATTCTAACAAGAGAAAACAAGAACTCCTGCCAAATAAAACATTGATGCTTCATTGCATGTGTTTTTTTTTTACTGTGTGTTGTGTGTGCTGCATGTTCAGGTGGGCCTCATGGTGTTTTACTGCTTATTATCATTAAAATAACAACTATTGGTCTGTTCTCATGATGTGATTTAGCACAAGAGGGATTCCACCGACACCCAGCACATAAAAGTTTCAAAAGTAAAGTTCCAAACCCCCGCGGTGTGTCTGTCTTCACAGAGAGAGGTATCATGAAGGGAGTGCATTTTACATTTCCTGCAGCGGCAGTAACAGCAGTATGTTTGGCTTTAACACCAAATGAACAGTGATGTATATCCACCATGGTTAATCAGACAAACACTGTCTCACAACAGACATTTTCAAACTGAAACAATTCTAAACGTGTACTTCCTGTGGCAAAGTTTGTTAATGTAGTAGGACCAAAGTTTACCTTTAGGGCTTTCTGCCTGAAATCTCCTCAGGTTAAGGCAACAGACTTGGGGATACTTGGGTAGGTTTAGGAAAAGATTGTGGTTTTGGTTAAAGTAAACCCTGAAGGCAAACGTCTCCTATGTGCAACAGAATGACAATGAAAAGGTCCATATTCATTCTAAACAGGTTTTGAGTAAATAATACATCCATATTGTAAAAAACTACACCGATCAAACATAACATGATGACCACCTGCCATATATTGAGTAGATCCTCCTGACCCGTGAAGGCCTGGACTCCACTAGACCTCTGAAGGTCTGCTGTGGTATCTGGCACCAAGCCGTCAGCAGTAGATCCTTTGAGTCCTGTATAAGTTGTGAGGTGGGGCCTCCGTGGATCGGACTTGTTTGTCCGGCACATCCCACAGATGCTCCATTGTATTGAGATCTGGAGAATCTCGAGGCCGAGTCAACACCTCCACTTCGTCGCCATCCACATGACGTGATTCATCAGACCAGGCCACCTTCTTCCATTGCTCCGTGGTCCAGTTCTGATGCTCACAACGAGCCCATTGTAGGCGCTTTTGGTTGGTGGACACGGGTCAGCACGGGGCACCCTGAGTGGTCTCCTCACTGTGTTGTTCTGACACCTTTCTATCAGGACTAGCAGTAACCTTTGCAGCAGTTTGAGCTCCAGTAGCTCTTCTATTGGATCGGACAACTCGGGCCAGCCTTCGCTCCCCACGTGCATCAATGAGCCTCGGGTCTGACCCTGTCGCCGGTTCACCAGTCCACCGGTTCTCCTTCCTTGGACCACTTTTGGTAGGTCCTGACCACTGCAGACCGGGAACATCCCACAAGAGCTGCAGTTCTGGAGATGCTCTGACCCAGTCATCCAGACAGCACTATTTGGCTCTCATCGAAGTCCCTCACATCCTTACGCTTGGCCATTGTTTCTGCTTCCAACACAAAGTTCAAAATGTTCACTTGCTGTCTAATATATCCCCCCCCCCCCACCACCACTGCCAGGTGCCGTGGTAACCAGATAATCAATGTTTTTCACTTCACCTGTCAGTGGTCTGAATGTTACGGCTGATCAGTGTAAATAATTGACTTACTAGTGTGTAATGAACTGAACTGAACTGCTTGGTGGAAACGCAACATCTGGTTCTCACAATCCAGTTCAGTTCAGGTCTCCACAAGAGGACATGTGCAGTAATGCAGAATAAAAAAACAATTGGCATTGAATACAAAATGCAATGGAGTCATTTCTTATTAGAAATATTAAAGCGACTCACAGTTTGCAAAATCTGACAAAACAGCTTCAGAAATAAATTCCGTCCTTTGGCGCACATATTCCATAACTTTCTGTTATTACACAGCAGTTAAGTGCTGATTCATTGCATTCCAAAATGATAAACGTTAAAACCAATATACCATGAAAATGAGGGAAGTCCATGTTGTTCATTATCAGATTGTAGTGGGACACAACAGAGGAAAAGAGCACCATCTACAGAAACATTCATCTAAAGAACCACCAACAATTATCAGCCGATACAATATATGTAGATACTCTAACAGCAGAGCATCTGTGGTGTATTAGTGTAGTGTATTACAGTAACACAGGTTCATCTGCTCTGCTGTAATACAACAAAGCTTGTGAAGTGTAACTGCTCTGGTTTTAACAGCTTGGTAACGACCAGCAGCTGCGTCTCCGTCTCTCCAGCTCGGCCAGCACTTTCCCATCCTGTCATCAGAGCAGATCGGGTCTCTGTTGACCTTTTACTGTAATTATGTTCTGTGAGTGCGGCCTGTCTGCTGCTCTCAGTCTAATTCATATGTGGCTCTCCAGAAAGAAGAACTGACTGAGCTCTGAATGAAGTCTGCAGTGATGGGCGTTTTAATCAAGACAGCGAGAGCGATGAGATGGAAGAGAGCGAAGAAGAAAGTAAAACCTATCTATCTATCTATCTATCTATCTATCTATCTATCTGTATATCTATCTATCTATCTGTATATCTATCTATCTATCTGTACATCTATGTATGTCATGGTCTTGCTATTGAACAAAAAGCACCTTTCTTATGGCCCTCCAGTTTTCCAGGGCAGTGGAAACTTCCAGCTGAGCACCGACCTATTTTACAGCGAAATGAGCCGCCGTGAGGAAGAGGCTGTTTTCAAGGATAACACTGATGTCGCTGTGTGATCTATGAGGGTTTCAGGGTTTAGCGCCCCGATGCCTGGTAGAGGAGAGGCTGAGGAGAGTAGTAACAGGGCAGCACATGGAAAATCACCCCTGTATGATACATCTGGAGTTAAAATCCTTCACTGTTAAAAACTACCAGTCAGGTATCAGGTCGTTGCACTTCATGAACTAATTATGAAAACCTCAATCAGGATTTTTTTTTCACAAATGTGTTTATTCCTCTTTAGGCATGAATGTTTTTCACATGTCCACTCGGATGGACAGCATGCGTTTGAGTTTTCAACTGAAGAAATATATAAAGCAACAAATAAAGTGATATATTATGAGAAAACTATAAAATAATATAATTTTTAATGCTGAGTTCATATATTTTAACATATTCTAATATTGTTCAATGCAATGCAGCAACATCGAACCTCACTCCTGACTCTTTAGCCCTTCCCTATCCCCCCTGCTGAACTGTATTTTATTGTTATTTTTTTAAAAGAACTTTTTCTACAAAAATAACAGAAACATATTGTCCATGGCTCTCTAAATACTTCTTTCCAACTGGATCTCATGGCAAGGTGTATAAATAGCACAACATTACAAGGACATTCCTGATAACGCATTTTAGCGTGTCATTTTTAGACCAAGAAACAAAACTACGGTAACGGCCGCAGTTAGGTTTAGGAAAAACATCATGGTTGGGCTTAAAATAAGTACGTAAACTAAGTAAAATACGTACAGAAACAACGTAACAGAAGTTCGAAAACACGTCATAAACGCCACTAAAAACACGGCACTAACATAACATCAAAATAACTCACTGGAACACGGACCCCTCCACCTCCCTCCCACCATCAGAAGTCTCTCTCACTTTTTATTCTACGTCACTAGCTCTGAGCGTAGAAGATTCACTGAAACACAGAATGGATGCATGATGTCCAATTTAATGGACAGATAGATGATTAATCGTAATTTCTTCCCAACATAGAATCAATACTTGAAAACATGCTGCTATCGTTTGAACATTTTCTATATCAGTGCCAAAATGATACAGTTTCTTCTAACAAGTATTCAATCCATCAGTGTTAAATAAAGAAGTTTGCCAAAATGAAATACACAGAAATCAGAAATCAGATATCTGACCAAAGAATCACAGAAAAGTGTAAACAAGCGTCTAAATCCTCTGAACACCCACTCAGGTGTTTCCAGTTACTGTGACTGATTAGATCTCTGCTCAGCTTGAAGTTTGTTGGAGCATCGATGGGAATGTATGAGGTCACAAATCTCCGTCTACCAATAGAAATGATCAAGGTGTAGTTTGTCCTGCCCTAACAGGTTCAATAAAGCTAACAGGAAGACGTAACTCATCTAGTCTTGAGACGCCCACTCAGTCCTGTAGAAGTCTAAACAGCCAGATTAACTCTCCTCCTAAATGGTGGCGTTTTGAGGCTGATGGATTATCTTATAATGAATTTTGCCCCCTCATTGTTAATTTTATGTCAATTTAACATGTAACAGTGTGAATTCCAAAAACATAAAAAAAGTGAGTCTGGGTCAGCAGCCTCAATATTCAACCCATCAAAGACGTGAACTCATACGGGTACATTTGAGATTCTGCCTGGTCCTCATTTCTTCAAACGGCTGTTTTAGAGCTAACATTTTGCATTTTAGAATTGACGTTAGAATAGGCAGAGTTACGGTTAAGGAGTAGGGAATGCTCTATAATCAAGTACAAACGTGTGTGTCTGTGCAAAATCAACTGTCGACACACATTTACAACACATATTTAGAGTAATTATATGCTATATAGAGATATAGAGAGTATTGAAAAATGCTCAGTAATCAAAGTTGGCATTAAAGCCTCTGAACAGCTACACAGGAGTTTTAAGATAGGCCCGCAAACTTTGAAGTAGCAACCGGACGTAGCGACCGGAGGAGTGCTGAGAGCGTGCTGCAGGTTGATTAACACAGAATGCATGAGAGCCTCACTTCATTATATTCTGAATTGTCACCTGCCGCCTGAATTTAGTTTTTTCTTTCACATGAATAAAAACATTGTTGTCGCGCCGACACTGTGTTTACTGAGGAGGAGGACCGCTGCTCGGCCCTGTGTGTGTAACAAGCAGAGTGTACGCGTGCTGTGAACCTGCCTGTAGATGCATCTTACTATCTGAACAACGAGCCCTTTAAGCCCTTTAGACCAGGTTTTTGTTGGTCAACGGCGCAATCGCTTTCTGCTGCCTCAAGATAGCAACACGCCAAGAAAGCGCCTGACCACAACTCGTGTTAAGACCAACACGCCCCTGGGTGCACAGATGGGCGCAAGTACATTTGCTACTTACGCAACGTGAGCGCGAATATGATGACTGCGTCGGTCTGAAACTAGGATGGATCCCCACATCTCAACAGATCATGATTCGCTTTATCTATCCATCTTCCACTCAGCCCTCTGTGTCGATGAACCTTCATCTGTAAAATGTCATATTTATTTGTGTATCTGACCACATGACAACCCCCCCCCCCTCCCACCTCCCTACCCTCACACTACATGTATTAACTCTCAACCATCTTTTGTTTTCAGCTACCAGAGTGATGAGATTCAATACATTGTTTGGTCTCAGAGGGAGATCTCTATTAAGATAGGCCTGAGTGACTGCAGGCTTTAACAGCTGAGCAGCTTCTCTGCAGCCAATAATGGGAAGTGATTCAAACCGGGCCGAACCCGGACCGGGAAGCAGACGAGCACAACACAGCACCAGCTGAATAAAAACCCCTGGGAAGCTGTTCTGCTTCACAAAGCACTCTTCTGTATTTATGGTCTATTTTGTCCTATTTATGGACTCTATTAGAACAAAGGGCAGAACATTTTGTTTTATTTATTTCACCTGTGTGTTTACAGAGAAGCTTTGCTGTGCGTGCATCCCTCTCTTCAGCACCGCCTCGCTTTACTTTCAGGCAGCTCAGCGTGTCGGGAATCCCACAGCGCGGAGAGGATAATGAGAATGTTAAAGTAATAATGTTGGACTTTTTACTCATAATACACTTTCTGTGCTATTTAAGAGTCTCCTAGCAAATGTCTTGTATACACAGGAAGTGATGTGTTGGGTGCATAGGCGGCGCTATTAAGTTTAATAATGAACCGAAAATATAACATATATATAATATAATATCAGGGTTGGCCGCCCGGTGTGGGAGGATCCCCTCGTGGGACCTCTCCCCGGCGCTGGCTGGCCTTCGTCAGGTACATTTCCTCCATGGTGGTGCACCACGACCAGCACGAGGTCGGCTTGGAAAGGCCCGGGGGTGAAGTTGGCTCATACCTCCAGCCTTGAGCTCTACAGCACCCTTCTCCCGGACCTCGCCGTTGTGGACTTAATGCCTGCTGCGACCTTTCTCGCTGGACGGGTCCAGAACAAATAATAATACCTCTGTGCAGTGCCAGTGTTTACACGCTCTGACTAGACTGAACATTATTCTTCCATCGGTGAAAGTACTTGGGTTGGTTGAATTTGTGCCTCAACAGTGCTTATAGCTTACCACGGCTCTTGCCAAATATCATCTCGGTGTAACTTTTCCAAATAACTCAACCCGTCTGCAGGCATGTATTTTACAGAGACCGGCACTTTAAAAAATGGGAGTGGAGAGCTGAAGGAAACATAATGCAATCCTCATGCAATGAGTCGGACAGGCATCCTCCTCCTGCAGGTTCCCTCCGAGTTTCCAGAGACAGAAACTCATCTTTCTGCACAACTTATATTCATTTCAGTAGACTGAGAAAACAAACTTTCTGTGATCTGAATTTACAGCATTAATCAAACAGTGAAATATTAGAAGACGATGGTCCTCTTTTCGACACCCCTCTGTAACACCAGAGGTGTACTCAGATCTTTTACTGAAGTAAAAATAGCAGTACTACAATGTTAAAATACTCTGTTACAAGTAAAAGTCCTGTATTAAACCTTACTTAAATCAAAGTATGTACGTATCAGCACCAAAATATACTTTAATAAATGACCCATTTTATTTATGTATGCATATACACAAATATTTATTTTTAAATGCACGATTTTCCCTTTGCATTTCACCCCTTATTTATTTCTGTATTCTTTTCTTTAAATATTTTTTTTATGCATTTCTGCCTCATTATGTAAGTGTGGGGGATGTCATTTGTCTTTGTGCAGAAATAAATAAATACATACATTTCAATATATATTATATTGAAATGTTATATATATATATATATATATTATAAAATAATAAATTAATTAATTAAAAAAATACAAAGATAAATACATCCCAAAATAAATAAATACATTTAAAAATCAATAAAATAAATACATGACTAAATCAAAAGGAAAATTAAACAGAAGAGTAAATAAATAAAGAAGCAAATTAAAGCAGAAATATCAATTTATGTCACATCTTATCAACTAATTAATGACTACATTTATTTTTTATATTATTTTTGCTACATTTAAGGACATATTTATTCATTTATCGAGTCATTTTTTAAAATGTATTCATTTATTTTTGATTTTGGCAGGTTGTGTCCTCCATACTGCCCTAGGCCTAGTTCACATATATGGACGCGCCAGCCCTGGCTGTGACACTGAGCTGCGTCCAGAGAGTAAATCTACACAGATGCCAACGTTGGGATTGTCATTTCTGTTTGGGCTGTCATACTTGCAGTCTAAATAAAGCATAGCATGAACAGTTTCTCTAATAATTCTCTGTTTTGTAGGTGATTGAGAGCAGCTGCTATCCTTACTACCCCAGATGCTTTCAAAGCATCTCTGTGTCAGCTCTTGTATTCTGGAAATGTTGCAAAGCTTTTGCACGATTTCTTATCTTTGAAACTTTCATTCCCTCCCTGAAGCTAAAAACACTGAAGACTTCGTTTTCAAGCTTAAAAGCAAAAAACACCCGGAGGATCAACACAAAGCATCCTTACTCTCACTTTATGTCAGCCGGTTCTGCTTGTTTTGTCTCTTTCTTGTTTTTTATACAACAAAGTGCAGAATGCCCTACTGCCTGTTTTATCCTCTTCATCTCTAAAAGTATTCTCAGCTGAGATTCCTTGCCATCAGCATCTGTCAGATCATCAGGATGTGACTCGGGGTGGTGAGAACACGTGTGAGACATGTTCCAGCATCATAGGTTGGCTTCTCCTTAGCACAGATATCTGGCTTTGTGGTTGGAGAGTGGGGGAAGTGGATCTGCTCTTCTGGCCTCGCTCGGACACCTTTCAGATGAACATGAAAGCAGATCTGCCACTATGTTTCCGTCTCTCGTGAGAATCTGACCCGATGGCACCGATGACGAGCATTAAGAATAACTAGCCAGTCTTCTCACAGATCCTTTACTGATGTAGGTCATATAGAGGCATCAGCATTACATTGAGACTGTGTTATAAACAGTTAAAAACTCCTCACAGTAACTTTAGGACTGAAAACATCAATAAAGAGTGTGTGCTTACTTGGAGGTCACATCATGACTTCAATCAGCGGATCACAACACAGAACCAAACCACAAAGTTTAATGTCCACGTTGTGCAATTTACTGGAGACAGACATCGTTCCTGACGAGGCTGGACGGATGATGAATAGCTAGAGCTTTCCTTCACTCAGAAATCAGTGTGAACCCTTCTTACATCTGATTGGGGAAACACACAACTCGCTGAACTGCCATCAGTCTTTTTTTCAAATATTTACAAACTTATTTTTTGTTTACTGGCTGCATGTCTGCACACATCAATGATACAAAACTAAAATCGTGTTTTGGCTCTTGGTGGTTTTTAGTTTGACATTATTTGGTTTGAGTGTTAGATGAGAAGATTGATACCACCATCATATTTGCCTGTTAAATCAGAGGATACAGTGACAGGAGATGGTTAGCTTAGCTCAGCATTAAGACTGGAAACAGAGGTTAAACAGCCATCCAGGTAACAAAGGTAACAAATCCATCTACCAGCATCTCTAAGGGCGCTTTCATTAGCCAGTATGTATTCCATTTTAATCGAACTTTGTCAGTTCAACCTCTGGTGTGGTTGTGAACACAGTAGTGAGAACCAAAACAAGCTGAGACCGCTCGTGAGAGGTGGTCTTGGACCGTTTCCAAGTGAACCCTGGTACGGTTCCATCGCAGTGAGAACATAATCCGACCCAATAGCAGTAAGTGAACCAAATCTCAGGCTGCCTGTGTGATTATGTGTTGAGATGGACGCAAGTAAACGACAGGTTAACATGAGTGGGAGAGGACGGACCTGGATTTCTGCAGAAGTCTGATGTTTGCTTGACATCCGGGCCTAAAAGAACATACAGAATATGAGAAATGAAGCCCAAAAAGATGGTGACGTTTATAAAGTTATTGGAGGTAAACTGGAGGAGAAGAGACTCGGGCTCACAGTGGATCAGTGCCGAGTCCGGACCCGCTCCTTCGTACACGCCACTCAGCAAACTATTTTTTTATTTGGTCCGCTTTAATTTGTTCTCTGTGAAACCGAACCAGACTAAATAGAAAACAAACCAATTTCTCTCTGATTCAGACCAGACAGACAGACTATGGCTTGTTGCTAACCATCTCCTAGCTGTAGCCTCATATGCAGACATGAGAGAGGTATCGATCATCTTATCTAACTCTCAGCAAGGAGGCAAATGAGCCTATTTCCCAAAATGTCAAACTACTCCTTTAAGTATATATTGGCAGCTAAAGTTTTAAATGAATATTCAGAATAAAGTTTGTATGTGATGCTCAAGATGATTTCTTAGTTTTTCAGCGGTGTGTATGGATCAAATTCCCTCTGCGTCTCTTGACCCATCATCATGTAAATGGTTTCTGATGTGATGTATTACGGCCTCTCTCCTCTATTGTCCGGATGAGTAACTCAGACCGTCTTGCAGGACCAGGTAAAGCTGAGATGAGCGTGCATTGTAAATCAGATGTACCAGCAGTCATTGAAGGAGTTGAACAGGAGGTTCCTGAACTATTTCATAGGCTCGTATGAATTCTCTGTGCACCGAGCAAAGGTGCCAATTTTTCTGTGACATTTTGTCTTGATGAGTGACGGGGGAATGGCATGTTCCTGAGTTAATGAGATTTATCCAGAAAGGCCAATCTGCTGATCGAATGCCATTTCTTCCTTCTCCTTCTTAAATTGATCATTTAGTGGCCAGAACAGCAGACTTTCCCCCACAGGCTAAACAAGAGGACAAGACTCTCCAACTTCACATTAAATCTATTACAGGAACCCTTCAGGAACGAGGGTGATTCATTTCACCGCTACAGTAAAAAGCCGGTTCCGCTGAGAGCTGCAACATGAGAGCTGACAACATGACGGGACTTAAAAAAGAGGCCTTAAGCATCCCTTTACCTTGAGTGAGCGCGACAAAATCACAGACAACAGATACAAGCAGCATTACTAATTAGAGGAGAGATCCAACAGGAACGTCTTGGGAAGAGGAAAACTGGGAAAAATCCGGCAACTTATTAATTATTCTTTTTAGTCTCAGGTCAGAGGGTTTTTTGTTTTAAAACAGTCCAGCAAGAACGGATTAGCAGACGCTATCTCGGGTTAAAACGCGGCAGAGTTTGGATGAAAATTAAATATTTTAAAGCCGTCTCGACATTCAAATAGTGATTGAAATCATGTCAAAGGAAGTGTGAATCATTATGTAACGTAGATGTCTAAAATCCATTAACGCCTTTTCATCAGATTTAGCCTGGTTTTAATGAAGGTGTCTAAATCATATACTGTACATAAGAAGTGGTCAACGCAGTCACTGTGACATCACCGATTGGTTTGTGGACTACTGTTTTGAAGTTTGGCATTTTGCCCATCGCCATCTTGGTTTTTGGCCGTCGAAGAAGTGACCTGAGAGGGTGGAGCTAAGTACAAACGAATGCTAAATAAGACATTTTTAGGTGACCAAAAACATATCCCAGACCGGACAACGCCGTGGTAGCGACCTGTCAATCGCCCTAAAGCATCCCCTGCTTTATGGTCTATTCGACTCTAAATGGGACCATCATTTACTAAATGAACTTCATGCTGTATTGAAGGAGACTTGAAACTAGTGATTGAGACCATAAAGATCAGATTAGATTAGATTTCCTTTGTCATTGTACAGGTACAACGAAATTGAGTTTGCAACTTCCCATCACATACTCGATGCATTAAAAGACAGTCTATAAATATAAATATGATGTACTATACAAGCGACAGCTATAAGATTAGTTACCAGTGTCATATATGCAAACTGTCTTAAAGGGCAGTAAAAAGTAAGTAGACAATCTAAAACAATATAAAAGACGATGATTATAATAAATAATGAAATACATAATAAAACAGATATAGTCAGTCCGCATGTGCAATATCATTAAACAAATAATGCAGTTCAAAGTGCGATTATGCAGTCAAAGGTTAAAGTGCATGGTAAAATAAAGCCTTCCATGACTCCACAACTAAAACAGATGATGGTGTGGGTGTGTGACGTCCTTGCAGATGTTGACCACTTTCTTTTGGCAGTGCGAGTTGTAGACGTCCTCCAGGGCTTGGAGCTGTGTCCTGACGATCTTCTGTGCTCTGGAGATGACACGCTGGCTTGTAAACTCATGATTACAATGTTTACCGAGGTAATAAATCCAGAGAGAGGTAGGCTCATTTTCTCATAGACTCAGAGAACCAGAGGAGTCGCCCCCTGCTGGCTGGTAGACAGGATGCAGGTTTAAGGAGCTTAAGCGTTGGCTTCACTTCTCACAACAGGAGGTTGCCGCCTGTTCTAAACATCTTTTTACCTTTAAAGGGACTATTTGTAACTTTCAGAATTGCTTCTTAACAGCGACACCTGTGGCCATGAAATCAACGAAAGTCAGCGTCGGGCTCGCGCTTGCTCGCTCTAAATAGACCTGAACGAGCATCGCTCAAAACAGTGAGGCAACACACGTCAGCTAAAACCACAATATCACTCTATATTTCAGCTGAAAATATGTGGAAGGTATCTATGACAGGACTCCTGTTAACGACGTGTGTCAAGTATAAATCCCACTTTAGCTGTGGTTGTTAGGAGTCTATAGGGAGTGGTGAAATTCAATGAGAGTCCTCACAAGTACAGTATATGAGTTTAACTGTGTGAGATGAGATTATGTGTTTTATTTATCCATGTGTGAGCTGTAGTAGTGTGTTTTCTGTAATCATAATCAGGTGTGTGTGTGTGTGTGTGTGTGTGTGTGTGGCTCACGGTAATCCTCTCACTCTATAACCAACAGACTTGAGGGTTCACTGGTCTCCACCAAGGACAAATGCTAATCAGATATTATAAACAGATTAGCATATACGAGCATCAAGAATCTGTTTTCACACATTTTATACTTTCCAAAAAATAAAACTGTGTTCCTCAAACTGGTAGAAGGTCAACAAGTGAAGCTGCATCGACTGCGTGGGGTCGGTTTTAGTTTCCTATATGTTGTGTTTTCAGTGTTCCGTAATGTTCATGTTCACAACCGGCGTGTGTACGAACTATAAGTGATGATATAAATAAAAAAAAGATTCCGTTTACATTACCGGCTGCCCAAATTAATCAGATCAGAGGGCAGAGCATGTCGTCCACCAATCGGAAGGTCGGTGGTTCGATCCCCGGCTGCTCCGGATCACATGTCGATGTGTCCTTGAGCACGGCACTTCACTCCAAATTGCTCCCGAAGGCATAGCCATCGGTGTGTGAATGAGTATATTAGATCCTGATGGGCAAAGTTGGCACCTTTGCACATCAGGGCACCAGCCTCTGATATCAGTGTGTGAATGTGTGTGTGAATGGGTGAATACTGACATGTAGTGTAAAGCGCTTTGAGTGATCGGAAGATTAGAAAAGCGCTATATAAATATAAATGCAAGTCCATTTAACATTTACCATTAATAAATTCAGAAGTAGAGGTAGACAAAACTAACTAATATCAAAATAATAACAACAACACATGAATATCTCCAAACAGTATCAATAACAGTATAAGCTACTTCTTGAATTGTATTTCTGTGACCAAGCTGCATAAAAAAAACCCTCGTCCTTCGTGAGTATATCTCTCCATGTAGGAGTTACATAATATTACATGACATTTCAGCCTGGCTAAAGAAAGGAGGACCTCATCTAAATGGTTTATAACTCTGTTAACTGAAAAGACTGAAGTTGAATGTTCTTTTTAATGTTCCTTTCCTATGAAAGTGGAGATTTAATTTTGGAAAGAAAACAAGGCCAAAGTGAGCATGGCTCACGTTCTCCCACTTCACCACTTGACCCCTACTAAAGTCGAGCCAAAGGTTTTGCCCTTTTGGAACTAATGGAATTAGTGTATTGAGCACGATGTAGCTTCTTGGACTTCTAACCCCCAAAAGGCACAACTAGCTCAGCTGCTCAGTATCGTGACTCAGTGACTTATTTAGTTATTGGAAGTCACACACTTGAACTGCTTGCGGCACAGCAAAATGGCAAGGAAACCTGCAACAATCCCCGATGAGGAGATGGAAGAGATTAATAAACTGCTTGACTTCATGTCAGACCACATAGTCAACCATCATGCCACATTTGAAGTTCCTAAGTTAAATAGTTTTCGAGTTCTGCTCCGGAAACGAAAGTGTGACGCGTGAACGGACGGAAGGACGGACGGACACGTGATGATGTTGTCGCGGGAGTATAACAAGTTGCTAAACACAATCCATTAGGCTACAAATACATTTATTACACGAGATTCAACAAAAACAACAAACGTATCTGCAGCTCATCCTCCTGAGGAATTTCTTTGTGTTGTTTTTCTTCTCAAGAAATTGGGGTTGTGATTTATCGGAGAGTAGAACCTGTTAAACCTGCAACGTATGGGACTGAATTAATATCACAACAGCACCTGCCATCTGTTACTGTGTGTGTGTGTGTGTGTGTGTGTGAGGTTGAGGACGTGTTGTGATTTTACACCCTCACAGATGCTTGTTCTCATGTCAGCGCTGAGTTTCTGCCTCCTCTGGTGATTATTTAGACAAGTTCAGCTCCGGTCAACAAGTTCTACAGGAAGGAGGAAGACGTGTTTTCTCCATAATCAGAATCTCTTTCTCACTTTACCTTTACTGTAGGTGTGCGTGGGCTCATGAGTACTCTATGGATATGTTCTTCATTTAGGAAAACAAAGTGCCATAAGGCAGCCCTGTGTCCTAAACATTACGTTCCCATACAACGAAACTGCATCGTCAATTACATTTTGAGGGAAGCATATTTTTTCCTGGATTACGTTTGTTTTTGACGAATCACAAATATGTTTCCAATGAGTCTGCCGAAGAGGAAGTCGGCCTGGTGGGAAAAAATCCACAAGACTTTCACCCAGAAGACCACCGTTAGTGTCCTGTGTGAAACCAAAAGTCAGCGATAACCAATTTTAATTTACGTACGTAACTTCAATAACATAAGAAAGACACTTAGTTAAAGCCAATTTTGCCATTTTTGCCTTTTCACGCGTCATTTGTATGCCACTCAATGTCAGCAGCAGTTCCCAGTGTGGTCCGGGGCTTCTTCACCTGCTCAGCTGTTTCCATTTTCAGTCCTGCAGTAAAACCTTTCCCACCTTTCCCATCCCCTGACCTTCCTCACCCACCTGCGTCCGCTTGAAGAGATACCAGACCCTTTTTCCCAGCTAGTTACCAGTTTGTCAATGTTGCTTTAAGCTTCAATGCTTTCCCACCTCGGTACTCTGTAACCAGATCCTACAACCCTTATCTATACCTGCCTGCACCTGTTTCCTTCTGTTTGGACTTTTGACCGATGCCCGTAAGCTTTTGCATCTTCACTTTTGTCAGCGAACTGTCCAGACACTCTGCGTTTGGGTCCTTCCCTCCTGCTTCCATGCACTCACCCCCTGTGACAACATACTTATTAACGTTTTACCCAAACCGCAATTTTTCACAAACCTGAACCAAAGTGATTTTGTTCGAACGTCGATGGCCGTGACAGCGAGTCGGTATTTGACGCCCTGGGAATGAGAAAGGCTGTTGCAACCCATCTGTGCGGTAGATAAATATCGCTTCATCAACTAAAAAATAACCTTCATGCCTCTGAACAGAATCCAGCCAGCGGATATGTGTCATCAAAATGTAATTGTGAAAACAGTTTAGTAAAATCGAAATATCATTTCTTGGAAACAGGGTTGCCCACTATCCACCAGATATTGATCATCAGAGTGTTTACAGTCTTTTTGTTTTATAGAAAACAAAAGAATCACAACAAATATAAAGTGGAGTCGGGTTGTCTAGAGAGAAGAGTTTTCTGTAAACTGGTAATCAGTCTGTTTTCTTTTCTTTGGAGGTAAAGACACGTATTCTCCGTGCCCCCCCCCCCGCTCTCCCTTTACTAATCTGTGTTCAGGTTCCCGACAATCACAGCCACCAGAAGCAGTCTGGGAAATCACTGAGCAGTCAATCAACAGCACCAATCAGAGAGCAAGGTGAGATTAATCAGGCCGGAAAAATCAATTTGCTCCATAAGTCTGGGAGGAAAGGCAGCGCTGCTTAGCGGAGCTGTTTCAGAGCAGACGAGTTGAGGACTGATTAGCTGGTTCTGCTTTACCACACTGCTGCTGCCAAGCTGAGAACGCCTGGCAATCTTTGATGGTTTCAATGATGTGTTTGTGTATTTTAGGTAAAACTCATTTCATTTTCCTCTGCAACCACTCATAAAGGTGAAAATGGGATTTTGAAAAAAAGTGGTAATGCAAAAACAACCCGGTCGCCAGGAAAACATTTTGGCATTATATGTTTCTGCAAACCACGGATACATTGATGGGGATGTTTTTTTAAATTTAAAATTAAATTTTTTCAGAGCAAGTATGGAGCGTTCATTATTGAAAGTTGCGTGGCATAATAACGCAATCCCACGGAAAGGCATTTAAATACCACAGCATTCCACGCGTCATTTGTACGCTATGCAAACATTCACAGAAAACCAGTTAGTTAGCTTCCGGAAAAACGTCATTGCTTGGCTTAAAATAAGTGAGTAAACTAGGAAAAACACGTACGGAAACAACTACAGAAAACGCGTCACAAACGTCGGTTTCCGATGCCGAGGGGCACAGACCACGCGGCGGTGTTAGATGTGTCGGGAGCGAGACCGGGTTACAAGAGTCTACTTCTCTCTTGATTTATTCCCTCAGTAAACATTGTAAACATGGGTTTATGGTCTCAATCTCTAGTTTCAAGTCTTCTTCAATACAGCATGATGTTCATTTAGTAAATGATGGTCCCATTTAGAGTCACATAGACCATGAAGCAGATGAGATATATGATGATTTTTATCTCCGGTGAGTAGGAAACGTTGATACAAACCTACTCCCTGCAATAAGATAATTAAGCTTGTTAATGAGGCTAAATGAGCTCATGTATCACCTTCCTAAATACTCTAATGAAAACAGAGATTCTTCATTAGCCCTTTTAGAGCCTGAGAACACATGCTTTCAGCTTTTTCTGTTAAAATGTCTCAGAGCGCCGGTTGTAGCAGCACCTTCATTAACCTGTTTAACCCGGCTCAACCCGCCGTTCAATCCATTATACAGACTCACGCCGTGCAGCCGGCATCGTTCACACTAAGAGAAATTCATTTGAAATACTAATGGAGCCCAAAAGACAAGTGTTAAATTACAAGAAAAATGTCTCAATTGATACACAACACATCTACAATATCTGTAACCGGTTCTTTTTATAGAGCTTTAATGAAAAGCTCGGTGTTTCATTGTGGTGAGCGACGCGTCACGGTCCTGCTCATGTGTCCTGTCTGGATTTACCTCCTACCTGACCTTGATGAGTTTCACCTGTTCCTCTCCAGCCCTGCTGTCAACCTGTCCCTCGTTATCACCCTCCTCTCCTCGTGTATATGACCTGACCTGTGTTCCAGACAACTCAGAGGTCGGGCTTTTCACAGTTGAAATTTCCAACTTCGCGTTCCAGGTGCAAATGTAAAAAAAAAAAACAGTTCAACCTTTACCATTTTCTGGCATTTTTAACATTTTACCGAATAACTTGTGTGCAGAGAAGATAATGTTCAGAGATTGTTCACCGTAACCAGCTACTTCATGACATGGTGACATATTTTGAAATAAATTTACATGCAGAGGAGGTTGAACTATATGATAGTATGTACTATTTCAATTAAATGCAGACAAATATACACTCACCGGCCACTTTATTAGGTACAGCTTGCTAGTACCGGGTGGTCTTCATCTGCTTCAACAACCATGCCACGTTCAAAGTCACTTCAATCCCCTTTCTTCCCCATTCTGATGCTCGGTTTGAACTTCAGCAAGTCGTCTTCACCACGTCTAGATGACGTAATGCATTGAGTTGCTGCCATGTGATTGGCTGATTAGCTATTTGTGTTAACAAGCAATTGAACAGGTGTGCCTAATAAAGTGGCTGGTGAGTGTACTTAAAGGCCGTGTAAAGGAAATTCAGAGTTTTGTTTCTAAACGCATTATAAATGTAATAATAATGTAATAATGATGACTGAAATGTACAAAGACTGTGAACATTGTAGTTCTGGATTGTGGAGTTAAAGACCGTTAAACTGTTTTTTGCCAGTTTTGTGTTCAGGATTTTTTAGGCGGGGCTGAAATCACGGCTCGATGACGCAGTGGAGCCGTCCTTAACATAACCCCACCCGTCTTCACAAACCTGGTTTTTGAAAGACAAAACAGAAACCCAGAAAGTTATTGAAGCGGGGCGTGGGCGGGGGCCAGCCAGCGCCGAGGAGAGGGGATCGGTCCCGCGGGGGGATCCTCCCACACCGAGCGGCCGTCCCTAACCCGCCGAATTGATCCCCCGCGAAGACTGCGTGACGGGGGCCGTTACCGGCCTCACATCGTCCACGGGCTGAGCCTCCATCAGAAGGACTCAGGCCCCCGAGCGACACCGGGCAAGTGGTCTTCCGTAGGCCACATTTCCTCACTCCGCCCGTCAGACGGCAATTTGGCGCTGGGCTCTTCCCTCTTCGCTCGCCGCTACTGAGGAATCCTGACAGACTGCACCTTCCCCTCTTGTGGGTGTGGTTTCAGCCATGGATGTGTTAAGAGAGGTTTCAGGTTTCAGCGCCCCCAGCGACATGAACTCCTTTGAACACTTTGAGTGGCGTTCTGTTGTACTTTTTCTAGTAGGAGTTCGGAGATTTTTGAGTTCGGAGTTGTTGTTGGAAGGCAGCGTTAGTCTCTGTGCTCCCCTTGTCTTCAGTCACTTCGTCTTCTTTGTCACATGGAGTCTTGTTTGCCAGTCACCTGTGACCTGTTACCTGCCTGCATCTTGGCCTTTAGTTTAATAACTTATTCACCTGCACCGGTCAGCCTGCTTCTGCATCTGCATTTGGATCCTTCCTGTCTGAGCTGCTTCATCAGCCTCAACACGACAAAGTCAGAGCCGAGACGCCAAACATTAATGCTGCACATGTTCTCATATTCGGTGCCTTAGTGAGTGAGAGAGGTGTGACATGCAGCTGGAATCAAACATTGTGGTCATAAAATACACATCATCCCCACTTGATCAGCAGGATGCCCCTCGATGTTATGTTGTGTAATTAAAATGATGAATACTTCATAAACAGTCACTGACAGACAACCAGATGAAGAACCCCAGTCTCTCCTCTGCTCCGTATGGGCTTTAAATCCTTTCTTTAATAAAATGCACCCTCCATCAGAGGGATTTAAGAGAAAACATCCTCGGCACTGAATAGCTTCCATTCAGATAGTTCAGGCTCAGTGCAGAGGACAGAGCTGCTTCATGCCTTTGTGTCTTTAAGCTGCGCAGAATAAAGAATTCATAATTACTTCTGAGGACCCTTCAATGACCTGAAGCACAATAACCTTTTCTAGAGTAACTGTTCAGGCTGAGGGCGAGATGATGAGATAAAACCTGGCATTTCTGCTAAAATACAGGGTGCAATAATGGAGGGCCTCTTAAAACTATAATTTGGGAAATTAATGGCAGCTAATGAAGCCACAGTGGCACTTAAATGCTGAATAAAACACACAGAGTGTTTTAGAGGTTCAGCAAACAGGAATTTATGGAGTGCAACAGCAAGCTTGCTGCTGTCCGCCTCCGTTGAACTTTAGCACTTTATTCAGCGACGGCTTTCTCTCAGAGACAATCCAACACAGTTTGTATTATATGAGATTAAGTGAAATGCCTCTGATATTCAGGAGGTTGAAGGTTACGTCGCTCCAGCATGAACTATGTCTGCACATGAGGTTCATATTTTTATTGATTGAAGTATGAAAAGAAATCAAAACACTTGAAAAGCAGAAAACAACATTTTCAGCAGAATGTTTGGCTTTAAAACAGCAAAGATAAATTAACCAGGTCTGAGAAGTGAAGCCGACGCTGAAGAGCCTTAAACCTGCATCCTGTCTACCAGCCAGCAGGGGGCGACTCCTCTGGTTGAATAGAAGTCTGATAGAAAATGAGTCTACTTCTCTCTTGATTTATTCTCTCAGGAAACATCGTAAACATGAGTTTATGGTCTCAATCTCTAGTTTCAAGTCTTCTTCAATACAGCAGGATGTTCATTTAGTAAATGATGGTCCCATTTAGAGTCAGATAGACCATAAAGCAGGGGATGCTTTAGGGCGGGGCTACCTGGTGATTGACAGGTCGCTACCACGGCGTTGTCCGATCTGGGAGTTGTCCCTGTTTTCATCTTAGAGCTTTAACCCTTTCACAGTGTGTTTTCACTTCATCAAAGTTAATATTAAAGGGACTGTTTGTAAGAATCAGAAATGTGTTGTTAACAGCTTCCCCTGTGTCCGTTAAGTCAACTAAAGTCAGCGTCCTGTGCTTGTGCTCGCTCTACATAGACATGAAGGAGCATCGCTCAACACAGTGAGGAGACACACGTCAGCTAAAAGCACAATATCACTCTAGATTTCAGCTGCTTGGCAGTAATGTTAGCTGACCTGACCAAGGTCTCTCCATGAATCAATGCTGATCCTAGTGTTGGCTTTTCCCGCCTCAGCCTCCCGACCGCGGTCGGAGGGAACGGGGGAGACGCTGGGGTTTTGGTCGGAGACGATAACGTTTCTCTCTGCGGAGCCCCGTCACTTCATGAGACACGGGAAACCTCTGTTGGTCTGGAGGAGCTGCAGCAGTTATTTCTGACCAAACGTCCACTGAACATTCACTAGATATTCTCAGAGCTAAACTAACTCTTCTGAACAGCGTAGCCACACGCAAGCATGCAAGGTCCCATGTGCGTGTAAGAAGTTACAAACAGTCGCACTTTGAGTTCAGGCTGGTGCACGCCAAGAGTACGAGCAGGGAGGCATCTGATTGGTTCTTTCCAAGCGGACCGCGAGGCAGTGATTGGTAGACGTTTTTACAGGATTACAGCAGCTACAGATGACAGCTCTTTTCCTTTTTCAGAGCTCATCAGTAATGGATCGCCGTCGGGGGGGAGGGAAGACCATTTCAACCAATAGAACAGATATACTGGAGAACATCCTCAACCCTGCCTTTAAGTAAGTTACGTGACAAATAAATCAACATTGACTTCTGCTTTCACACGGGACACGAACGCCGGTCTCCTGGGTGAAAGTCCGATATTTTTTGCCCCAGCCATCCAGCCCGACCTCTTCCCAATGCGACAGTTTCGGGATATACACAAAAGTAGGTAAAGCTACAAACAATGCATGAGACCAGCCTGCACGGTTACTACGTCCACTTCTTATATACAGCCTATATTAACATGACAAATTACTGTGGATGTATGTTGGGATTATTTCAGTAAAATAAAAAAAAGTCTGCACAAGTTGAAAGTTTTCTGTTTTACACTTGCTGTTCGAGAATATCTGGTTCTTGGACTTTAATTAGGAAATCGGAAACCTTCAAAAACTTTGTGGTCAGTTTACTTTGATCACAAAGACGTGACAGTCTGTCACCATCTACATGTGATGACACATTATGCGAGTAATTTGTCTTCAAGTTGATGTCCTTTCACAACACCTTAATGCAAGCTTTTGTTCACGGTGACTAGTTGACAGCAGATCGTGCCAAAAATGTGCTGATGCGGTACACAGCAGGCGGAGCGCTGTCACGCTGGCGTTCCTGTAAACAAACTCAGCACTGATGCTCCGTTCAGGTCAACCCCCCCTCTCTAACTCCATCCACACATTTTAAAAATAATGAGAAGATTTAGCAGAAATTAAGGGTCTTTTTACACCAACCGTAACCTTATGGCTGTTACTGTCAGAGCATCATCATCATAATGAGGTACGACTGGATGATTATTTAACATACAAGCATCCTAATTCCCCCCTGATGGAAACCCTCCTCTGGAAGCTGGCTGAGCGGAGATGAAGATGATGTGTACCTCAACCAATTGATCAAAAGAGTCGTTTTTTTGGATGTTGAACATCAAATTGTTGGCGAAGTTTGTGGCCTTTTTTAACACCAATATAGAAATCCGTTGTTAAATGAGTTGTGATACGTCGGTGCAATTACTGCAAACAAATAAAACCCTGGTTTGGAACATTTGCATAACTTCCCTCCTGAAAGAGGGCGTCACCTCTGGTTTGCTGCTGCAGCTTCTGTTTTACAGAACAATACAACTCATTTGATGTGAATGAAGCAGGACACAGTTTAGAGGTCAACAGATGCTTCCTGACTTGCTGTAGATGGACACATTTCTTATTGGTCTTTGTCATAATGTCCTCAACAATAGTTCGACATCTTGGGAAATACACATATTCGCTTCCTTGCCGAGACTTACTAATTAACACGTCATATGCTGTTTGCTTATTCCGTAAATAGAAAATGGTTATGTGCTGAACTATTTCTTGGCTGGGAGAAGTCGCCAGGAGGTCCTGTGAGTCGGTCTTTCTTGTAGGAAACTGGAGTCACAGACCTGCAATCAATATTTGTATTTCAATTAACCATAACCACGATTTTCTGTCCAATATTTATGTTCCTCTCTGGCGATATTGTGGCTTTAAAGTTTCTTAGTAAACCAGCAAGTACTTCCAGCCTGTTCTCATTCATTAGGGCGTCAAATACCGATGCTTTGTCACGGCCGTCGGCGTTCGGTACTGCCGCACTAGACACCCTTTAGCGCCGGTATGAAACGCTCCGAGAGAGAAAAGACACACACCGGGCGGGCGGGAGGTGAGCTGGGTGGGTCCAACAAACACAAGGCTTTCATCCAGGAGACCGCTGTTTGTGTCCAGTGCGTCACGTTACAATCAGCGG
Organism: Sebastiscus albofasciatus; assembly: GCA_916701655.1. Lineage (NCBI taxonomy): Eukaryota > Metazoa > Chordata > Actinopteri > Perciformes > Sebastidae > Sebastiscus > Sebastiscus albofasciatus. Next base: position 31,674 of record CAKAOI010028997.1, on the reverse strand, counting down.
TTCATTTGTGTCCCGTGTTCATAACGTTCAGCGTCATTTTCACTGTACAAACACAGTAGTTTTAACCCCAACCATGGAGTTCTTTCCTAAATCTAGTTCTTTTGATGCCAAGGGGTGAGACAAAGCGACGTTATGTGACGAGTTTGGATGAGAACATTTCTCAGGATATGCTTAATGTTTTTATTTATTTCACTTTAACTGGTTGAAAGGAAGAGCAAGGATGACATAACACAACAGTGTCCATCTGGACTCAAACTCTGGCCGTCATGGTTGCATGGTAAATACCTAAGATCATGGGTTCAACAAGACGTGTCCACTTCTTACAGCCAATCAAATGCAGTTAATTCTATGAGCATCAAGCCTGCACTCAAAACAGAAACAATGAAAACATGCACAATGTGAAAATGTTGGCTCTTTTCATTTCAATGCTGAGTTTCCTGAAACAAAAGGGGAAAAAAAACAAAGCTGTGAATCCTTTATTCGTAACAACAGGCAGCCAGAGGACGAGCCCTCCTCACCAACAGATGGCTGCTCTTCACACACTGAAGCCAAACACACAGAGACAGACGAGGCCAGAAAGGAGAGAGTCCAGCTACGCGAGGCTGACACTGGTGGGAGTGGGATGGTTTTAGGTTTTAGGTTTGTATGTGTGTATCTGTACCATCCTCTTAATCCATACTGTCTGAAACGTAAACCCAGCACCTGGCTCACAGCCACTAAAAAGTTGGCAAACATGCAACAGCGAACCCTTTGCAGTGCATATATAATTGAATAGAATATGAGATATTGAATATAATGAGGAAAGCGAAGCAGCGCTCTCTGTGGGTAGTCCACTTAGTTCAACGATGAGGGGTTGCACATTTACATACTGCAAATTCAAGAGTTTTTATAACATATTATCCTGACCGAAAGAGTTGTGTTCTAGTTATTTCTTACAGATAGCAGAGCTGCGGTCGCTGGTTCTTCGCTCTCGTCCTCTCAGCAGCACACCTGGCTGTTTACATACAGCAGTGAATAATCGGCCTGGTATTTCATTTAAATTGGCTTCATTGAATCATCAAACATATATTTGGTAATGTGGTGTTGGTCATTTACTCGTGTACTTCCACTCATGGTTGCAGGGGGTTGAATCCTCTCCCAGCATGCACTGGTACATACTGGACAGGTCGCCAGACTTTCACAGGATCCAACACCTCCTCCTACAAGTTCCTATACAACTAAAAAAAAAAAATACAACAAAACTATTTGGTTTAGTGAAATAAAACATCACGGTTTGTCTACGTTTGTTTCGTTATCGATTCGTCACATACTGTTGCTAAAAGGTGCCTCCGTGCATCGGCCTCCGATGCCGAGGGGCACTGACCAAACGGTGGTATTTGACGAGTTGGGAGCAAGAACGGGTTGGTTTTGTTCATACACAAGTGTTTTATTAACGCCTCGGTGAGGCAAAAAACACTGACACGCTATCCTTTGGTGGACAGGTGGGTCTATGGGTACATGGTTTGGCGTGATATCACAACATGTTGTCATCTCAGCTTCTCACATTCTGCCGCTTTGTCACACTTTAAACTACTACATTCATACGGTGAAAATTACACTGAACATTGTGAACACGGGGCACAAAGGAACAGCTGTTTGTAACATGATGCACGAGACACAAACAGCCGTCTCCTGGATGAAAGCTTTGTTTGTTGGACCCACACACCTCCCCTTACGCTGCCTCGATGTGACATCAACGCACTCCCGGTGCACTTTCTCGGAGCGTTTACTGTTGCCGTGGATGGATTTACATTATAGTTAATGGAAAGTCTGGTGCTTAGCATACCGGGGTGTCTAGTGCGTCTGTACCGAACGCTGACGGCCGTGACAAACCCTTGATATTTGACGCCCTGGGAATGAGAACAGTCTGGATACCGGGCTGGTCATGTAGTTAATTTTACCATCTGAAGGGCGAGAAGATCAACTTATGTGTGATATTACAACAACATCTGAATGCTCCGGCCTCAGTCAGTCACTGTTATCGCCTCCAACAGTGGAAGTAACACATTCCTCCTCCTCTTGCACATACTGATGAGGTCCAACACAACAGATTCAGCCCTACAGTCGGTAATCATCTGTTACTCTGAAGTTGACTCACAGATAGTATCGCTGACACTCTGTTGACACTGACCTGATAACCGCTGCTGCTTTTTAATGAGAGAAAGTAACACACTCTACTCCCCTCCATCCTTTTAGCTCCTACGGTTAAGTGTCTGCAAAGCTCTTAACACATTTCCTACGCATTTCCATGCCTCCCGCCGCTTGAGATCTGTGTGTGTGTGTGTGTGTGTGTGTGTGTGTGTGTGTGTGTGTGTGTGTGTGTGTGTGTGTGAGTGAGACAAAGCGAGGGAGCAGGAGGTACACGGAGAGATAAACAGTGAGACAGATGGAAGACAGAGAAAGCAGGACAGAGACAGAGAGGGAAAACACAACAAGACACACAGAGCATATGGAGAAGCAGGTGGAAAGAAATCCACTCCTCGTCGTGTCTCGTGCCGGCGCTCCTCTTAACACCTCAACAGTTATCAAATCATTAATTAAAGTGCATGAGATCTCCAGGGCTCGGTGAGGGGAGCGAAGCAGCAGCCATCAAACACCATCAGCCAGCTGCTCCCAACGTGCTCATATAGTAGAAAACAAGAATACTGATATTCATGATAACACTGCTGCTACCATGTTTTGTTTTAATGCCCTCTTGTACAGAAAAGTGTCCTTAAATGATCATTTCATAACCCATCAATCACAGCAGGTCTCTGGTATTAAATCGGCCCGTTCGTATGAAAAGGCGTATGAATGCCACGATAGTGCGGAAGGCATTTAGCGTGCAATAAGAACACCTTTCTTATGTTTGGCGTGTCGTTTGTACGCTTACGCTCAGCATAAATATTCTAGTGACGTAGAATAAAATGTGAGAAAGATCACTTTCAGTGGGAAGGTGGGAAGGGTCCAACAAACACAGGACTTTCAACCAAGAAACCAGTGTTTTGTTTTGTAAGTTACGTTAGTGACGTTTGTACTTTCTGTTATTTTGTTTCCGTACATATTGTACATAGTTTCCGTACTTATTTTAAGTCCATCCATGATGTTTTTCCTAAACCTAACTGCAGCCGTTACCGTAGTTTTGTTGCATGGCGTATAAATGGCACTCGAAAATCCTAAAATGCGTCCTCATGACACGTTTAATGTCCGTATAATGTTGTGTTAGTTATACGCTTTCCCGTGAGACTGGGTTAATTAAATACATGCAGGCTACCACCAACTCTTCACAGTTTCTCTGTGAGCTCCTTTAGATAAAAGAGAAGAGGGTGCTAGGTGAGTACAGCTGTGTGAAGGGAAAAGACATTTTTAGCGTATTATTGTAATTATTGTAATTATTCTATTGATTTTGTAATTGTGAATGTAGAGATTTTGAAAAAGCAACGTTTCTGTGAGATGAATGCACTTCTGTTTCATGACTCAGCCGCCGTTGAAACGTACTGACCAGCTAATTAGATGCTGACATAATGAGTCAGATGTTTTGGTTAACATCAGTATCACCAAAGAAGTGAAAGCCAATAGTTCATTCAATTAGGCGTCTTCAGTCCAAAATGGCGGCAGCAGCTGTTGTCAAAAAAACACCGGAGTTTCGTCTCTTTGCTTGTCAACTCTTTGGTGTCACTCTGAGAGCTTTATCTATTCAAATCTCACTTTCATTCATGCCTTGATCAAATCAAATCAAGTTTGACAAATCTGTCACTTAAATTACACCTAAAGGAATACTTCCCCCACAAAATGACCACGGAGAATCAGAAAATGTTTAAACCCTGATTTAGTTCACTTTTTTCTCTGCTTTTTGATTCTTCGTTCAACGTGGAGGCGTGCGAGAAAAACGGTCTAACACGGGCTGAGTATTTCATATACAAATGTTCATTTTACGTCTCTTTGATCTTTGTGTTTCTCGCTGAATGTGCACACTTGATCTACGCTAAAGAGCTTTGCATCTAAAGGATGATGAAAGCTGTGCAATATGCTCTAAATTATTTAATTCATCCAGAATGAAACCTTGCAGCTCTCCAGTGATGCTGTGCTCTGCTGTGGACCGTGACCTTTGAAACATCCCGGTGGAGGACGAGTGTAAAGAGAAATCCTCCACGGGGAGGAATAAAGTACATTATTATGATTAAAGCCACTCCGTGCAACTCTTTGCCTTGAACCGGTGAATGCGTGCCTCCAGTTATACTTGACCTCAGTAGCAAACATCCCTCCCGTCACTCATCTTGATGAGCCGTCTGCCTTGAAACAGCATCAGTCCTGTGTCACGTAAAGAGCACCGGAAGAGCTGAACACAGATTCTGTAGCTTTAACAGAGGGAATATGATGCTAACAGTGTTTTAAATATCCATCTCTATGTACACACAAATCTTCTCAGGCAAGAGACAAATTATTTATGTAAAACAGTTCCTCAGTCTGGCTTGACGACCCAGCTGGTTCATGATTCTGCTGCTATTTAATTAATCTCATTAGTTTTCTATTGCTGATTGAAGGAAGGAGCACATTAGTGCGATACAGAGCACATTACTGCAGACACAGAGCATGTTAGTGCAGACACAGAGCACAATATGGGAGCGAGGTTTGACATAGTTCAGTGTGACTGAGTCGTTTTAGCAGCATTGTGATTCAGCACAGTCTTATCATAGTTGGCCTTTGCTGGCCATATTTCATGGTACGAATCTGTTAACTTCCATTTCATAGTCCACTAATGGAGCGGCGCAGGCGGCTGCTCCGACTACTGATTGGTTTAAAGTGTGTGTGTGTGTGTGCGTGTGAGGAGCTGATGACAGGGAAACTTCACAATCACAGATTTCCTTTGAACAAACAGAAACAGGCTAAATCACGACGAGGCCGACTCGTCCGCCAGCTTTGACAAAAACTGTAATTTTTGTTTTTAAAATGTAATCAAAGCTTTTGGATCGGCTTTGATTGTGAAGAGCAGCCAGAATGACACAGTCTCAGCTTCCACATTCATAAACAGAATACCAAATGGCAGCGTGGAGCAGCGGCACTCTGAAAGGAAAAAAGGCTTTGAAGAACATTTAGAGGGTTTTTTTATTTTACGATCGCAAACCAGAGGAAATCCCAGAAACTTCCTTCAGATGCTTTAGTCATTAGTGACGGTGATCGGACGATAACACACGAGTTCTTTGAGCTTTGCTTCCTTTGAATGATTAAGGGTCAGTTATATGGTTGCATTTAATTGGCGTGGTAATGACACGGTAATTGCAAGTCATTTTGTGTGTAATAAGAACGCCGTTCTTGCTTTTGGCATGTCATTTGTTCGCCATGTAGTCTGTATTGACTGCAACGTAAACGCATCTACTATATGCATCTAATAGAAAGTGAGGAAGACTGCTGATGGTGGGTGGTAGAGGAGGTGTATGGGTCCAACAAACACAGGACTTTCAACCAGAAGACCGGTATTTGAAACTGATGTATGTGTCCCAAAGTGTTTTATTTTGAAGTTAACATTAGTTACGTTTGTCATGTGTTTTCCGTACTTCTGTTAACTTGTTTCCGTATGTATTTCACTCGGTTAACGTTCTTATTTTAAAGCCTAACCATGATGTTTTTCCTCAAGCTAACAAAGTGCTTTTGTTGCTTAAACTCAGGCTGCTCTCAAACACCGTTCGAAACTTTACCTACGAAAATGAATGCACTGTAATTTGTTTATATCCCACAAAATCAATTTGTTTGTAATTCACGTAATCGTGAACCAGGAAATATAAAGAGAAGCAAAAAACACCAAACTTTCACCCGAGAGATCAAAGTTGATATTTGTCACGTAAGTTACGTACTTAAAGGGACTATTTGTAACTTTTTAATCGTATAAATGTACCGGGTCGCCACACATGCGCGTTCGCATATGCGCATTCGCGTGTGGCCGCTGCCTCTCCTCCTCCTCTGCCTGCCTGCCTTCACTCAGACAGCGCACGTACTCGCTCAGCTCGCTCCACCTCTAGACGTGAACGCGTGCTCACTCCACACTGCAGAAGAGTTAGTTTAGCTCTGAGAATATCTAGTGAATGTTCAGTGAACGTTTGGTCAGAAATAACTGCTGCAGCTCCTCCAGACCAACAGAGGTTTCCCGTGTCTTGTGAAGTCACGGAGCTCCTCAACGAGTAACGTTATCGTCTCGTTACCGTCTTGTTACCTACCGGGTGCCGGTGTCTCCCTGTTCTCTCCGGCTGCGGGCGGAGAGAGCAGAGAGACACGCTGCAGAGCTCCGCTGCATCAGCCTGCGCTGAGGCAGGAAAAGCCAACACTAGGATCAGATCTAAATCATGTTCATGGAGAGACCTTGGTCTGGTCAGCTAACATTACTGCCAAGCAGCTGAAATATAGAGTGATATTGTGCTTTTAGCTGACGTGTGTCTCCTCACTGTTTTGAGCGATGCTCGTTCAGGTATATCTGGAGCGAGCAAGCGCGAGCCCGACACTGACTTTCGTTGATTTCACGGTCGCAGGTGTCGCTGTTAAGAAGCATTTCTGAAAGTTACAAATAGTCCCTTTAAGTAACGCCAATCCAGAGTTATTTTAAGCCAAACCACCATTTTTTCCTAACCTAACTAACTAAGCTCTGTTGCCTAAACCTAAGGAAGTTGTTTCCTGTGAAGAGAGATGTTTATTTTGAAAAGACTGTGTGAATGTAACGAGAGCAAAATGACACCTGTTGCTGAACATTAGTAGGATAAAGAACGGAAAAGGAGAAATGTAGTATGTCCTTGTAATGTCGTGCTATTTATACGCCTTCTCATGAGATCAGGTTGGTATGGTAGGATGATATTTTACATTACTCTTTTGTTATCACATTTGCCAGATGAGATCTTTTTGGGGAAACGTCCTCATATGGTGTGTTCAAGGACAGCTTGACATTGGAAATATGACAGCTGCCAAACAATAACCACAATGTAGGATGATACAACCAAACCTGAATGATTCCTTTCATCGTTATCTTCTGAGTGAATTTCCAGTCCCAGATGTAGTGCCTTTTGACATTTCAAAGCATTCCCCCCGTCACTATAAAGGAATACAAATACTAAGCAAGTATCAAATTTCTATAAAACACATTTTATACTTTAAACCAAAATGAGCAAAACCCACAGACTGCTTTAGAAAAGGCTCAGCAGTAATGCGCAGTATGCATGACTCGTATTTAATGGTCTTAAACATCTGAAACACCGGCATGGTCCCTTAAAGAACCTCTGATGAAGCTCCACATTTTTTAGAGTGTTCCAAAATGAAGGACGACGAGAGGGGAAAATCATTTTTATAAAACTTGGAGGAGATCCAAGCCTCCGTTTCCCATTTCCCCTTATCGGCGCTCGCAAGCGACAAACTGAAATGCAACAAATGACAAATTTACAAAGGGAGAGGAATACATTAGACAGGCTGCTCGCTGCGTGGCCCCGCGCTCAATGCAGTCCTTTCATCTGCTCCAACCACGTCCTGATTATCATTAAACGGACATGAAGGACCCAGTTTTAACTGTTTGTTCATGATTTGATGCTTTAATGTCGACACTATACCACGATACGTCTCAGTCGTTTGTGTTTGTCTCCTCTCAAGTGTTTCAAGTGCATGTTGTTTTTTAGCAGAACTGTTAAGAGATGAATTAGTGTAAAGTCTTACTACAGGAAAACAAATTATACACACACAGTCGTGTTTCCATCAAAGGACATTACATTAATTGACTTACATTTATTCCCTGGAAATTTACCCCAACCTCTACTTGTTTAATCCTAAACCAAGTCATCACCCTAAAATGTAATGATGTATGTTATACTTTGTCCCCAAAAGGAAGGCGAGTCGCCACCATGTGGTTTGTATGATGTCTTCAGAAAAGGTTAATCCTCCTTTTTTGTTTGTTTTCCTACGAATGTCCAGAAACGTGTGTCATTCTCCGCTCATTACAAGCATACAGTCTTTTCAAAATAAACTTCCGTCTTCACAGGAAACAACTTCCTTAGGTTTAGGCAACAAAGCTACTTAGTTAGGTTTAGGGAAAGATCATGGTTTGGCTTCAAATAACTCCAGAAGTGGCGTTACTTAAGTACGGAAGCTACGTGACAAATAAATCAGCGTTGACTTCTGGTTTCACCAAGGACCCGAACGCCGGTCTTCTGGGCAAAAGTCCGGTATGAGTCCTGAGTTTCAAAACACAGAGTACAAATTGCATGCACATATTTCACTCAACTAGGATTCAGAGTTTCCCTGGAGCATTTCTGGACTCTACCAGGACCTGATTTTTAAATCATAAACACCAACAACCAGTTAACAAAACAATCCGACCACCCAAAGCTCCTCTGGTGTCCAGGTCACAGACGATGCAGTAAAATGTGTCACTGTCTCACTTCAGCTAAAATAAAGTTTGTGTTCTGACTTCTTTTTCTGCAGACCTCTTTGGCCCCGCAGACAAAAAGGAAAAGTTAAGTTATCTGATTTATCGTCCTCTTCCTCCAAACAGACAGAGAGAGACAGAGATAGAGGCGGGCGGCTGGAATTAATTTCAGCACAGATGAAAAATCGCCGACATGACGACCTTCAGTGCAACAGTGGGCAGAAACACAACACAAAGACAATGTGAAGCACAACGCAGCCGTACAGTATACGTGTAGAAAAACACTGAGCAGCACAGTGTCGTCTAATGAAGGTTTGGCAGCGTTGGATGTGCTCTGCCTCGACTGCTTCAGCTCAAATTAACATCCTTTATTCTTCTCCTTGGGACCGGACAAAGGAACCAAACGACAGGTGTGGACTCAACCTTTGTGCAGCTGTCTGTGAATTTCAGAACTGATCATTTGCTGAGTTTCCATTCACACATTCTGATATGCATTTTGAAGTATTAGAAAAGCTGCATGGAAACACTAAAATAATATTAAACTTCCTGAATTATGTAAAAAAAACACGTTTCTACTCTCGCTTGAGGTGTTTTTAATGCGCTAAATGTGTAATGGGAACGCCTTTGCCAAATAAATTCTGACGTGGCAAACGTTTAACTCATGTGACTGACCGGCTGTTTCCGCTGTCGGCGTCTTCTCGGATATCCCCATACCGTGCAAATGCTTGTCTTCGTCTCCAGACAACATGAAACATGGTCAAAGTAGCTGACATGAAAGAACCTCTCTCCATTTTCTCTCGTAGATCAGCTAAACCGACTTGTTTTGTTCCCGGTTTGCAACCTCTATTTCTTCTTCTACTCTGTTTACTGGCGGATTACAGCCGTGCATGAAGCGTAGCTTATAGCGCCACCTTCTGACCAAACTACGCTGTAGCTGACAAGCCAAGTTTATTCGCTCCAAACCAGTTGATCGAAACGTACCTGATTCACATTTCTTTTTTGCGACATCTCAAAAGTTTGCTTGACGATTGAATGGAAACACGGCTATTGTCTCAGATGATATTTGTTAGCTAATGTTTCGTGTTTTTTTCTTTAAGCTAATCGTTTGTCCAATTTATCGGTGCACTTTCAAGAACTCTTATTCTAACGACAAAATGCGTCGTTGGTCAACGCCCTCCAGAACGACGCTTGAAAGCATTTTTCTGATCTGACACCGCTACCGACAGGACGACATCGCGTTTCAAAAATAAAAAGGATTTCTGATCTTCCATGGTCTCTATGGTTCAGGCTTGTTTAGTTTTAGGCACAAAAAGATGATAAAAGTCTACTTTGTTAAGGTTAAGGGACCTTCATCGACCTTGATTAAGATTAGGAAACAACTGCGATCACGCTTAAAAAACAATGAAGAAGAAACAACACGTTCTCATCCCAACTCGTCACATACTGACGCTCTGTCAGACCCCTCCACGTCACTTTTCAATCGCAGTAAACATCTTCTTTATGTTGTGAATTAAACAAAAACACTTAAACGCTTATTACTACGTTTGTACAGTGAAAATGTGACTTGACGTTGTGAAGACGGGACACAAAAGATCAGCTGATTGTAACGTGAAATTTAAACTTAATGCACGGGACGCCAACGGCGGTCTCCTGGATGAAAGCCGTGTGTTTGTTGGACCCATCCACCTCCCCTTCCACCCGCCCTGTGTGTCGTTTTGCTCTTAAATCTACGTCACCACAGCATTTTCTCAGAGCGTTTACTGTTGCTGTAGATGGGTTTACTTTGTAGTTAATGAAACGCCTTGTGCGGCGGTATCGAACGCCGATGGCCTCGACAAAGCCTCGCTATCGGATGCTATTGGAATGAGAACGGGGGGGAAGAAAAAGGTAAAAAAAGATGAATAGTAAAGCCAAACATTGATGTCAGACTTTATTGCTCACCACCTTGGTTTGTGATTCACATCACTAACTTTGGACAACTTTTAATACGTCATCACATAGAAAGATGATTCCTGTCCTCCACTCTCCGCTCTCTCCTCTCTACATCGCTCTCAGTCCTCTACAGCAGACGACGTGCCATCACGGCTTTAAACGAGTAATACCCCATTAACCCTGTGAACCTGAAGCCACTGATGCACAAAGAGCTCCATTACCATCCTGTACCGTCGTCTCGTCGGGCTCTCCATTAATTCGTCACCTCCACACTCTGCCAGGTTCACCACAATAAACCGCCGGCAGCAGGCACTTCAAACAGCCCAGTGAATAAATGTGCACATCTTCGAGTGATTGAGATGGATCTCGTTGCACGGGGACGGATCCAGAGCTCCATAATGCCGGGCGACGAGGGAGACGCGTGCTTCTTAACAAGCTGTGCAGCTTTTTAGAGGATAAAATGCAGAATTAACCGCTGAAAGCTTGAGATGTGTTGACGGAGAGGAAGCAATTTGAGGTGTTTAATGTAGTGCTTCATTTAAAGAGTACAGCTCAGCAGCAACGTGGCAATCTCACATGGGATTTATAGGAATGTGCTGTAAAAGACCTTCTTCCAGGAGGTTTGAATGCACCTGATTATAATAACTATAATTACAATTCTTCAGAGAGCTTCCTGAGTTATTGTTCCTGTGTTTCTGCGGACATGCTGGTGTCACTATAAGTGATCATTACTATGGCTGTTTTCATTTTCACAGATTTGCTGCGAATAAAGTTTGAATTTCACTAGATGAACTTTGTTGACGACCCATTAAGTTAAATTGTGCATTTACAAGATTTAGGGTTGAAAAAAGTAGTCGATTAATTAACGATAATCTTGTTATTTGGCCGTCGCCATCCTGTTTTTTTTTGCAACCAGAAGTGACACGAGGAGGTGGAGCTAACTACAACCGAACGCTGAATAAGATATTTTTAGCTGAAAACACACTGTGAAAGGGTTAAAGTTCTAACTCCCAGACCGGACAACGCCGTGGTAACAACCTGTCAATCACAAGGTAGCTCCGCCCTAAAGCATCCTCTGCTTTATGGTCTATCTGACTCTAAATGTGCAGCCCAGTCTCACGGTGAAGCGTGTAATAGACCCGCCTGTCCACTGGAAGAAAGCGTGTCAATGTCACGTTTTGTGTCGTACAGATGTGAATACACGCCTGCATGAAAGTGCAGTGTTTTATAGTGACGGTTGCCACGTGTTCCGTCGTGACGGAAGACTAACTTCAGAGCTAATTATGTAGTAAATAAAGTGAGAAAGATCACTTATGGTGGGTGGATGGGGAGGTTGATGGGTCCAACAAACATCAGACTTTCAAGCGGAAGACTGGTGTTTGAGACCGGTGGTTTGTTCTGCAAGTCACGTTATTGACGGTTGTCACATGTTTTTCATACGTTATGACGTTACATTGTTTCTGTACGTGTTTTACTTAGTTTACGTACTTATTTTAATGTTTTCCCTTAACCCTAACTCTGTGGTTTTGTTGCCCCCTGCTGGTACCGCACGTTAATACAGGCGTGTAATTTTCACGTCTCTGCGAGGCAAAACGTGACACTGACACGCTTTCCACTGGTAGACAGACGGGTCTGTTACACGCTTTGGTGTGATATCGGCTTGAAATGGGACCATCATTTACTAAATGAACATCATGCTGTATTGAAGAAGACTTGAAACTAGAGATTGAGACCATAAACTCATGTTTACAATGTTTACTGAGGGAATAAATCAAGAGAGCTGTAGACTCATTTTCTCAGAGACTTCTATACAACCAGAGGAGTCGCCCCCTGCTGGCTGGTAGAGAGGATGCAGGTTTAAGACACTTCAGCGTTAGCTTCACTTCTTCTTCTCAGACCCGTTGGTAGCCCACTGGTCTCTCTCTGCTGCCCTGCAGCTCGCTGATTGGCTGATTGGTGTGATCTGGAACACCTGAGTCTGGTGTTTCCAGTTTGTCCCTCTCTCTGGTTAACTATCCAGTCTGCTGCTGCTGTTTGGTTTTGTCATGTTGCTTTAGTTTACCTTTATGTTTAGTCTTACACTTTACAACATCAACCACACATCCTCCAGTCATGCACCGCATCACTCCGTGTGGTTAACATTTCATTTGAGCAAGGTCAGAACAAATGAAGGTTAGTTTGTTAGAGAGATGGTTTGGTGCTGCAGGTATCAGCAGCAGCTGACGCATGCTGCTGATTGTGCAGCTGATTAGGTGATTTGATCCAGCTGTGTGTGTGGTACCAAAGCTGCTTTAGTCTTTCTGGTTTTGGGGGATTCACCCTGTGTTTTTATGCAAGAAGTGTTGGTTTCTGACTTGGGGTCAGGTTGTTGTGTGCCATTCAGAAGGTAGGTGTTGATACGCTGTTTTAGATTCCTACGTTAGGCGGTAGGGTGCTTTCTTCTGTGGATTGTGTTCATTTGTTATCTTAGTTATCTGTTGTTATCTTATCTTGTAGTGTGGTGGGGAGCGGTTAGCCGAGAAGCTTGAGTTGGAGAAAGTTTGGCTGATAGAGAAAGAAAATGACAAGGACAAGGAGAAGCAGCTTCCGTTAGAGAAACTCCGGCAGCACACTGACCTTCCATTTAAGAAGATATCAGTTTGCTCAGATTAACTCTGCTCTGGTCTGCAGAAGATCGGCTGAGAGGAAACAGGTGTTAGCAGTGACGAACAAGAAGCACATTGAGGGAACAACCAAGAAACAGAGAGAGAAACAGAGAGAGTGACGATGAAGAATTGAGGCAGACAGAGAGCGAATCGTTAGCCTTGCTATGGATGGTGAGTGGGTTGGAGAGCAGAGGTTATCTTTGTCTCTCTTATAAATTCTCCCGTTCCCGATCCCGAGCCGGGCAGCAGAGATACGTGCCGTACGGAGATATCTGCAGAGCTGCTGCAGAGAGATTTTTACCGCCTTCATAAATTTAGTGGAGCAACAACTCACAGAGAGATGAAATAACAGCCAGAGAGGTGGGATATTTATGGTGCTGCTGTATCACACAATGAGAAAGAAAGGAAGAGAAATCTGTTGGGTCAGATTCAGCGAATGATTACACAGAGAGCAGACCCACTGCAGAGGTCAGAGGTCACCACCGTGACTGATTTACTGACTGAATGTGATGCTGTTAACAGAGATCCAGGTCAGACCCAGCGATATCAATCTTTAAACCAATATCACTGGTTTGTGTTTGTGGAAAATGAACACATCTGTTTGACACGTATGTTGTAAGATGTTACAGAATGTGAGGAAAGAGAAAGGATCAGTTTGTTGTCTTCCTCATACTGAGCTGGACTGTAGAGTATGAGAACACATATGAGCTGCTGAAGGCAGTCTGGCTCAGACGTAGACTTCAAAAAGTTTACAATGCAAAGTCGATCTATCTCTGTGCTTGTAAAATCAGTCTCATGTATATCAAGTAGACTTTGATTACATTTCGTCTGAACATTTTTCTCTCGAGGTTTCAATTTGTGCTAAAACAAAAAAAAACAGATATGAAAAGTAAAAGCAACACCAGTCTGACATGTTTTAACATTCTGATCTGGTTTGAACTCTGAATGAAAAACGGAAAAACTAATGCATTAAATTATCAGTTTCCACAAAAAGGAAATCTAACACACAAACATACAAAACTTAAATACTGCTATTTCATGGAAAATATGACTATAAGAGCTGACTGACTGGCTGCAAATATCCCTTCAGAACTGGTCAAAGTAAAGATGAAGTTGTTACAGGTCAGTGGTGGACTCAGGCTGTCTGAGGGCTGAAAAACATCAAACTAAAAGGGCACCAGCTACATACACGTTTGCATCAGTGAAATGCCGCCGTGGCGCAGCTCATGCCGTTGGAAATGACGTGTTTTAGAGCGCTTCCCAGCATTGGATGCTTGGTGGGCCGCCACTAGACACAACACACTCGGCACCGTGATTTGCATAAAGTAGACTAGACCTCAACTTTATGCAAATGAGGAGCGGCCGTCCTGACGGTCCGTCTCTCAAATCGTGCCGTCACGCTACCAGAACGCATTGCACAGCTGCTTACACAGACAATGAATGGGAAGCGTGGAAAGGACGGAGGCTGTGAACACGGACCATCAGAGAGAGAAATACTCAAGCTGTTATAGTTTATGCAGAGATTCACACAAGTTCACGACAGAGAGGCAAAATATTCTGTATTCTTTCCTGAGAATTAAAAGTATTACATGTACTTATTATTTTGCTATGTTCATTCTTTAAACGTCACCAGACCGGAGGAAACAAAGTCTTTGAAACTAGATTTTTTTCAAGGTTGGCAAGTATGGCTGCATGTGGTGGGGCACCAGCTCGGAAAACGTTTTCAGTACATAGGGCAGCCGTAATATGGCAAGCCCGTTCTCATTCCCGGTGCATTAAATACCGACGCTTAGTCGCGGCCATCGGCGTTCGATACGTTGACAATGTAAACCCATCCGCGGCAACAGTAAATGCTCAGAGAAAGTGTGCCGGGAGTGTGATGTGATGTGCCCAACGAACATGAGACTTTCATCCAGGAGACCGCTGTTCGTGTCCCGTGTTCACATTACAATCAGCTGTTCGCTCGAGTCCCGGGTTCAAAACGATCTGTTTCTTTTTAACTGTACAATCGTAGCAGTTTTAAGCCCAACAGTGTAGTTCTTTCCTAAACCTAACTAAGTGGTAGAAGCCCAGGGGAGTGACAAAGCGGTGGTAGCCTACTCTATGTGGCAAGTTGGGATGAGAATGTATTGATGTGGAACTGCATCGTGTTTTCTCCACTGGAAGGGCACCCTACAGGGCACCACATCACAGTTTCATGCCACCAGACTTACCACCTAAACATTACACCAAAGTGTTTCCTACCACCAAACCTCCTCATTATCTCGGCAGCTGATTGGCTGTAAGACGCTCATCTGTCTACATAGCCACAGGTCAAAGGTGAATCCAGTAATCAATCATACCTTTACATTTTCATGAAGTGGTTCACATGAAACAAAATCGAACCATCATGTGACACTAAAACTTTGCAAAAGATGGATTCCTTTAGGCAGGGTGACCCGTCTCATTTCATTAATAGCAATAAGGAACACTGAGTTCTGTGTGTTGTTGTGTATGTACTGTACAGTATGTCCCGTGTTGTTTGGTAATCTGTGTTCTGACAGCAGTTTTACCCTCTGACTCCTCCCGTCGTGGCCCCAAAGCGCTGTTTTCTTCCAGCTGAGCGACTCCTGTCAGTCACTGACACGACAGGTCAGCGATGCTCCGAGATCGTTAAGGCTCTGAGGCGTCACGGCGCGAAAAACCTGCACCTAATATCACGCTTCACAACCCCGTCGATACCCCGCAGCACCGCGAAAAAAAAAGCCCAGCTCAGCCTTTAAACACTCCCAGAACACCAGAGAACACCAGAGAACACATTCATCCCTCCCAACCCCCGCGCTGCCCAGCGAGGTCAAAGCCACCGAGGAGAAATCAGCCGTCGTTTGTCTGGAGGGGAAATGTAAGAGTCAGTCAGTCAGCCAGTCAGCTAGTCAGCTAGTCAGTTTTGTTGAGTTGATGACACAAACTATCACCATCCACTGCTGTTTATTACTCAGTCATGATTAACTGCTTCTGCTTCTAGTTTTACCCCACTGAGTCATGTTAAATGATATCTACATTTTGATGCAAGATGCAGATATTGCACACGATACTGTTCAGTTGATGTGGCAAGTAAAAGCTTTGAAATTTGAATCTAATAATAGAATACAAAGCATCCGACTTTTAACCAGGAGACCCGTGTTCAAGACCATTGTTGACCGCTGTTTTGTTTTGTAAGTTATGTTAGTGATGATTGTCACGTTGTTTCCGTATTTCCCGTGTTTTACTTAGTTTACGTACTTATTTTAAGTCTAACCATGATGTTTTCCCTTACCCAAACTAAGTGGTTTTCTTGCCTAACCCTAACTAGGGACATTAACGTGGCGTACAAATTACAAGTGGAAAGGCTAAAATGCTAATCCTAATGACACGTGGAAGGTCCGTGTAATGTTGTGGTCTTCCCGTGAGACCGGGGTTGGCTGAGCCGATACTAGAAGTTGGAGTTAAGACATTGCAGACCACTGGTTGGTCAGAGAGAATCGGCACGCGACATCCTACTCAAACCCGCAATTTTATAACCATGCTGCAGCAGATTTTAATAATCGTAGACCGCAAACAGCCGAACAATTGACTTTCCTCTGTTTGGTTGTCGTTGAAATGATTCGGCAATTGTCCCGTTGAAGATGATGTCACGGCAGTTTTGTGTGGCCTGCGCTACAGCGATCAGCTGAGAGTCTCACCTACACTGAGGGGGAAGTCTCCGCAGTGGAAAATGAAATAGCGAAAAGGATCTGGTACCAAAAGTTGAGTCAAGCCGAGCCGAACCATGCAGTGGAAATGAGGCATAAGTGCTTTACAGGGAATTCACAAAGCAGACAATACAAGCAAAGGCAAGCCAGCAAAGAACTAACAAAACACAAGAAGGAAAACATTTCTGATAAAAGTAGATGGGGATGTAAAAACACCACAAGAAACATCAAATACTCACAGAAGCAGGTTATAAAATACTGTGAGAGTTGGTAACTTTAACTGCAAAGGTCTGGTCACCTTTGGTCAGCAGAAGTAATAACCAGCAGAGCCCCATCACTGATCTAAAGAGGAGTCAATAAATCAGTGATATTTCATGAGCGAGGCCATTTAATGCTTGAAAGCTGCAGAGATACAGAGATACTGTAGCAGCTTCTCCGCCGGCAGCAGCTGAAAAAGACGTGAAAGTGATGCAGCCACAGCGAACATCTGCAGGGCTTCATTGAGTTCGGCTCAACTTTACCCAACTCACAACTCTGCTGCTGTCTGTTCCTGTAACTTAAAATGTGCACAAGCTATTTCCTCCACTTTTAAAAGCAGGTTGAGGGAGAAACTTAAACTCCAGCACCAACTCCTGCAATGCACTGAAATCCACAATTTAATGATTCTCACAGTAAACATAGAGAGTTTCCAGGCATGGTGTTTTTCAAAAGGTAGAAGAGGCTTTCGTTGATGTTTCTTAGCATTATTCATGAGGAGATAGTATCCAAGGTAACTGTTTGGAGGTCAGCTGTGGCACAAAGAAAACAACCATTTCTTCTGGTCAATAATGGAAAACAAACCGGAGTCGATAATGGAAACGAGCGGCACCAGGCAGAGCTGCACGTTGGCCTGAACTCTTTATGTAGAGGAGCTCGCTTGTTTGTCATAAGGTTTCAGAGAGGGAGGGGGTGCAATTAATTGTAAAAAAAACAAAACAGTCCTGCTTCTAAACTGCAAGAGGATGCAGTTTTCTAGGAGGGAAATGCTTCAGGCGTCCCAGTAAACAAGGCACGCTGTGCTGTGCAGAGAGCCCTCGTAAAACAAGTCAGTCTGCATGTTGCAGGTTAATCTTTCATTCATATTCAACGTGATCAAGGACTGAATATTAGCATCTATTTTTTGTGTAATAGGGTGACAAAGAAATGTTGAAAAGTCTGTATCACCATTAAAAACAATAGCGGAAGAATAACAAATTCAAGTACAGTTTTTCCTCTCTTTCTTTTTTTCTGGTACAACAGCACTTTGATTGTCCAAAACTAGAGATGTTCTGATATCATTTTCTCCTTCCTGATACCATTTCCGCAACCCGGTCTCACGGGACGGCGTATAAATAGCACAACATTACACAGATGTTCTGCGTGTCATGAGGATGCATTGCAGACTTTTTTGCACAACAAAACTACGGTAACAGCTGCAGTTAGCTTCAGGCAACAAAACCACTTAGTTAGGATTAGAAAAAGCATCACGGTTGGGCTTAAAGTAAGTACGTAAACTAAGTAAAATATGTCCAGAAACAACATAACAGAAGTACGCGTGACAAACATCTCAAACATAACTTACAAAACAAAACACCAGTCACGAACACCGGTCTCATAGTTGAAAGTCTTGTGTTTTTCTCACTTGTTATTCTACATCAGTAGCTCTGATCGTAGCATGTTTACACAGAGCGTTTACATGGCGTACTAATGACACACCAAACGCAAGAAAGGCGTTCTTATTGCTCGCTAAATGCCTTGTGCATTATCGTGGCATTCATATGCCTTTTTGTGAGAATGGGCTGCAATTCCGATACCTGAACTTGAACTTTGGCCGTTACAGAGTACCGGTTCAATACCGGCACAATAATAACACATTGCTGTTTTACTGCTGGGATTTTTCGGCGTAAAATGTTGCAAAATTGCTGACATTTTGTTAGCTCAGGCTGACGTTACACTCTGTGTACACTGTGTACTGCACATGTGCAACGCTCAACAGAGATGAGAAAGAAGTGAGATGGCTCCCTCGTTAGCTACTTACATCATCGGTTTTCAGACGAGCGATGTTTTTTTCCAGAGCTGATGATAAAAGTAGCTAACGAGTGAGCCATCACACCTCTTCTTAACATACAGCGACTGAGCGTGGAAAATCGTCCAGATATACTACAAGCGACGTCACATAGAGAGAGTGATGTTGATTAGCGGTCAGTTACTGTCAGTGTCCATTTTGACCAATGAAAACAGGTTGGAACTGTGCAACATTTTGCATAAACAGAGGCAGGGCGAGCTTTTTCTTTAAAAAAGGTGACCTGTTCGCTGACGGCCTGAGCAGGTTCAGACATCTTCATCGGGAGAAACTGAAACATTCTGATTTTTGTTAGGAAGTCTAGTTAGGAAGCAGTGTCACATGCGCAGTACCGATTGGGCAGGATGTACGGATCCATTAGCGAGTGACACGTGTTGTTGTTCCTGTGGAGCGTAAATGACCTGATAAATTATATAATAACGTGATATCTGATCGGTGCATAGTCTCACGTACTCGCCGACACCCGAGGCATTTCAGACACTGGTATCAGTATTGGAACACCTCTATCTCTAACTTAGCATCATTCCCAAACAGAGACAAAAGTTCCATACACATTACTACTCAGAATAATATAAAATGACATGAATGAAAGAAATAGCCAATAGTTCAGGTTCTCTCTTTTTGTGCTCTCTCTCTCTCCCGCTGTCTCTCTTCATGTTTGTTTTCTAGAATAGTGAAGCAAATGTTTCTGAATGTCAGTAAACATCAATAACATTAAATGTCATTCCTGCCTTCATGGCGTCTCGGTGGGAGGAGGGTTCGTACTGAAGGTTGGAGCCTTTTAGATCATCCACAGTCGCAGGTTTAACAGACGTTACTGTTAAAAACCGGTAAAACCTGATCTGCATCGGCTCTAAAGAGAGAAGAGACATGTGTCTGTATGCTGTGCTAATGCTTCTACATTTACAGTGTACAGAGAGCAAATTCTTTATTTCCCCCTCATTTAAGTTGAAAACATCCCTGCTCACCTCTTAAACTAAGAGTCTGTTCTGTTTTGGCTGACCGGCTTGCTGGCCGAAGCCAAAATCCCCACACAGCTTGCAGCAGGTGCTGTGAATATAAAGTAGAGTGGGAGTGCATCAGTCATTGGCCAGCTTCATTTGGTATGCAAAATAAAAATGAGTTATACAAAACGAGGCCTGGCAGGGGGCTGCGGAGGGGCTCGGATACCTACAGCTGCAAAGCAAAGTGACAAAGTCGAAGCAAACCAAAAAGCATTTAAAACCACCAACAACAGAATGTCAAAGTAATGTCAGTTTGTTCATTTCATCAGCTGTTCAGCTCAGTTAATTCATTTCAAAATCAACAGGAAATAAAACAAAGCAAGTTGTTTATTTACAATAAGAGTTAGATTATTAATGACGTTTCAAATGAATTCTGTTGTGTACTTAAATCCATGTTACCCGATGACTGAAGGACTGAATCTCACACGTCTTTACACGTCTAAGAATGTCTTTTCCCTTCAGGATCTTACAGAGACTCTTCTGTGATTGTGACCTATAATGACTGCAAAATGATGCAGCAGCTTTTCCCAAATTTCGAGCTAAAAAGTAATGTTCTGAATTGCAGAAATATTTTTAAAATGCAAGGCAGCTGTAAAAATGTGTGACTGTTTAAATGACTTGTGTGTATTATATTATTATGTAATATGCTCCAGTGTTAGAAAACATGACTTCAGGAATGTTTGAATCTCAGGAAGGGATCAGCACGCTGAGCCAGACTAGGCAGACAGGTTGGTCTCACACTGTCCATAGTTATAGCTATTCATTTATATCCCACAGATTCAATTTGTGTGTAATTAAAGTAATCGTGAACCAGGAACTATAAAGAGCGCCGACTGCCGTGTAGGGAGGAGGTTGTGGTGGATGGGAGGGTCAAAACACACCAGACTTTCACCCAGGAGGCCGCTGTTCGTGTCCCGTGTGAAACCAGAAGTCAACGTTCATTTATTTGTTATGTACTTAAGTAACGCCACTTCTGGAGTTTTTTCCTAAACCTAACTAAGTAGTTTTGTTGCCTAAACCTCAGGGAGTTGTTTCCTGTGAAGACAGAAGTTTATTTTGAAAATACTGTATGCATGTAATGAGTGGAAATTGACACGATTGGGAATTGTGGGAACATGAACAGTAGTTATTCGCTCGTCTGTCACTGCATCAGTGCACCAGACATAACTCCATGAAGAGGCTATTCTCCTACACTGTCCGTAGCTATACCTACAAAAAGTATCGCACTGTAATTCATATATAACCCACTTGATCAATTTGTATGTGATCCACGTAATCGTGAGCCAGTGTAGTGAGGAGGTCAGGGTGGAAAACACCGGACTTTCACCAAGGAGTCCGCTGATCGTGTCCAGAAGACCAGAAGTCAATGTTGATTTATTTGTCACGTAACTTCCGTACTTAAGTGACATCACTTCCGTAGTTATTATACCCCAAACCACGATCTTTTCCTAAAACTAACAAAGTAGTTTTGTAGCCTAAACACAGCACAGGCTTGCGCAGACGCACAACAGTTGTACTATACTCAGCATCATGAAGGTCAGGAGATCAACATCCTCTGCAGTAACATGAATGTTGGTACCAAGTTTCATGTCAATCTACCCAATAGTTGTTGAGACATTTTATTTTGGACCAAAATGGTGGACTGACCAGCCAATTTGCCAACAAACGGACCGACACTGCTATCCCAGTGTTACAGCCCAGTTGCTCAGTAGTTCATGAAATAGTCACAACATTGAATGTGTTGATTTGTGTACAAAGACATGAATTTCACATTTTTTTTGTGATAGTCAGCATGAAATCAAGTCGTATGTAACCCACGTAATTGTAAGCTGCATAAAGAGGAGGTCGGGGTGGATGGGTGGATCTAAAAACACCAGGCTTTCATCACCCAGGAGTCCGCTCTTCGTGTCCCGTGTGAAAGTCAAAGTTGATTTATTTGTCACGTAACTTCCGTACTTAAGTTACGGCACCTTCTGGTGTTATTTAAACCCCAACCACGATTTTTTCCTAAACCTAACTAAGTAGTTTGTTGACCAATAACCATTGATGGACATTTTTAGGAAAAGGCACGAAAAATACTATTGACACGAATCGAACAGATCAAATTTCATGAGACTGTGTTGTATAATGCCACTACCACAGAAACTGAATCCACTGGATGGTTTCAGATCAGTATTTAGACATGAATCCGTTAATGACACACTGAGTGAACGTTTTCAACTCAAATATTCACTGTCGGCTCGGCTATTTAATCTACGTTAGCATTGACAATCTGTTCATCGCTTACACAAAGTAAACTGAGTAGAAATCTTTTTGAAATATTAACAATCCATCCAAACGTAGGCAGAAACTTCAGAGATGAAAGACATGATTAGCATACAGTATGCTCAGCCACTTTCCCTCTGATTTGTCTCCTCCTTCCAGACACACTGATGCACATAAACACACACACACACACATACATGCACACACACACACACACACACACATGTCTCTCTGCTTCTCTTTCTTAAATGTTTAAAACAAAAACTCCAGTTCCAGTACGATGCAGGAAGGAAGCATTCAATCCCGCCTTATTCACATGCCGCCCGACTCTCTGACGTCCCTATGTGGCTGCACGGTATAAGCCATCATGGCAGATAAAAACAAGCCCAGTGACGTGATCCAGGAATAGTAATGTTATAACTGTGATAATAATACCAATAAAGAGCGCAGCATAATCTCCTTCTTCACTCTGCAGAACTGATATATATTGAACACAGTACTGTATGTGAAAACCCAATTTGGACGGAGAAATTACTTCTCTCACCTTCCTTTTGTGTGGAGGTTCTCAAATGATTGTGTCAGACGTACAAAAAAAAGCATCTATCCTTTCTACAGGAGGCGTATCATCAGTCCTCTCCTCCGTGTCTTTTGTTTAATCACAAAGGCTGGAAGTGGTGAAGAAAAAAAACTTTCTGAAAGTTTCTTCCTCTTAAAATACTTCTTCTGTCTATTTCTCTCTTTTTAATTTCATTTTGAATTTGTTTCTACAGGCTGGTAATTTGTGTTTTTCAATGTCTCAGCTACAACATATGGCTACACCCATATCGACAACAAACAACTGAACACTTTAGACTCAAATGGTCATAAATCATGTTGGATTTCATTTGATTTCTTCTTCTTTGGGCTTTTGCTGCCAAGACCTAACGAACTGAAACGCAAATAAAACAAGAGAGGACAATCAGTTTATAATTTAGCAATCAACTAAAACAAAACTAATATAATCTAAAGAAATAAACAAAATCTCTAAACTCTTAATCCCCCCTGTGATGTCACAGTACTTGGTACATTCTGATTAGCCACGTTTAGACGGAGCTCCTGAAGCGATGCTACTTTCACATTAGGCTAGCTTTCCAACATCGTTGACCCTACCTTTAAAGGGACTATTTGTAACTTTCAGAAATGCTTGTTAACAGCTTCACCTGTGGCCGTGAAATCAACGAAAGTCAGCGTTGGGCTCGCTCTAAATATACCTGAGCGAGCATCACTCAAAACAGTGAGGAGACACACGTCAGCTAAAAGCACAATATCACTCTATATCTCAGCTGCTTGGCAGTAATGTTAGCTGACCAGACCAAGGTCTCTCCATGGACATGATTTAGATCTGATCTTAGTGTTGGCTTTTCCTGACTCAGCCTGCGGGGCTCTGCAGCGTGTCTCCCTGCTCTCTCCGCCCACAGCCCGAGAGAACAGGGAGACACCGGCACCCGGTAGGTAACGAGACAAGAACGTGTCTCTCTGCGGAGCTCCGTCACTTCACAAGACACGGGAAACCTCTGTTGGTCTGGAGGAGCTGCAGCAGTTATTTCTGCACAAATGTCCACTGAACATTCACTAGATATTCTCAGAGCTAAACTAACTCTTCTGCAGTATGGAGTGAGCGCTGTCTGACTGAAGGCAGGCAGGCAGAGGAGAGGCAGCGGCCACACGCAAATGCGCATATGCGAGCGCGCATGTGTCCTGACCCGGTACATTTATACGCTTAGAAAGTTACAAACAGTCCCTTTAAGTAACATGACAAATAAATCAACATTGACTTCTGTTTTCACACGGGACACGAACGGCGGTCTCGGGTATTTTTAGACCCACCCATCCACCCCGACCTCGTCCCTATATGCGGCGTTCGCTGCTCTTTATATTTCCTGGTTCACGATTATGTGGATTACACACACATTGATTTTGTGGGATATACACGAATTACAGTACATTAGTTTTCGTAGGTTTAGGTACGAACGGTGTATGAAACCAGCCTGAGTAATAAATATAACTAACATTGTCAGTGGCGGTGCTCGTGTAAGTACATAAAAACGGTGAAGAGGGGAGACTTCATTCGTTTTTATTCAGGAACAATAATTTCTCAGCTGTGTTTCATCATCATTGACGTCACTGGACTAAAGCGCTACAAGCCTCGATACGCGCTTCACGGAAACCCTCGGCAGAGCACGTAACATCACTAAAACTAAAGTGTGACTGTACAGAAGTTAAGTGTGCATTACAAATAGAAACTAACGTACTGCTAACGACACTAAAACTATGAGCTGTGTTTCATACATTTGCTCATGAATGTGCATGAGGGCAAAAGGTCAACAAACTCAATAAGGAGATGTGTGTGCAGGAGGGTTACCAGCATTAAAATCAGCTGTGTGGCAGCAGGTGTGTCCGTCACACACTCCTCTGTGGTCTGTCTCTGGGGGGTTAATCCCTCCCCAGGAGGTAATACTTCAAGGAGTCCAGCGATCACTTGATCTCCAAGGCTTCTTTCTGTTGAAGAGCGGACCTCTCCGGGGAATGATGTAGGCAACAGGATGTCAGTCCTCTGGTCATCCCTGCAGAATACCTCTCTCAGATGCATCAGTTTGCAAAATAATTCTGGACTCGGGAGACTCGGGTTCTTACTCTGGGACTGCTGGATGTCCCAGAAAGCTGCCACTGCCTCCGTTGTCCACTGGACCGGGTTGGGGGTCAGTGGAGCAGCCCCGGCTGAAAAGTTTGGTGTGAACTGATGGTAGAAGTCAGCCACATCCAGGATCTGGGCTACTTCTTAGTTTAAGTGTTTATATTATATATGTTAGATGGGACCGGCTCCAGCCCGTCACGACCCTGTAAAGGATAAGCGGTTACAGATGATGGATGGATGGATATACTGTATAAGCTGTATGTGTTAAATCATTGGCTCATTGGTGAGTTGCAATTTTGAAAAAAGAAAAACTATCCCATAAAGCCTGAGTCACAACAGTGCACAGCATAATCTCTGCTCCATTTGGGATCCCGATCATGTTGATGAAGTGTCAACAGAGGGATAATTTTACACAGAAGCTGTTTGCATGTGCCAAACACCGGCATATATACGAGTTCTGCTAACACAGCCTTGTAAAGCGGGATTCAAAGGGTAAATGTTGATCTGATGCTGTATAAGAGTGTATTCAGAGTCAACATGCCTGGGTAAATAAGATTTATTTTGAGGAAATCAAATGCCACTAAGGGATTCGGTGTTGGGCGGAGCGGGGACAGACAGATGAATGGTAGTAATTACCACGTCAGGTTTATATTCCTGGCTGAAAAGTTTGGTGTGAACTGATGGTAGAAGTCAGCCACATCCAGGATCTGGGCTACTTCCTCGTTTGTGGGGAGGACACAGCTCAGTGGACGGACCTTATGGCCTTTAGGTTTAATTACCCCAACTCCAAAGGGGAAACCCCGATACTGCGTTTCAGATTAGGCGAGGACACATTTGGATGGATTGATCATCCGTCCTGCCATCCCGGTCTCACTCCCAACTCGTCAAATACCACCGTTTGGGCTTCACCCCTCGCCATCGGAACCCATCACACGGAGGCACCTCTTAGCGACAGTATGTGACGAACTGGGCTTTCAACTACGGAAGTTTTATTTTGAAAGGACACTATGCATGTAACAAGTGTATATTTGACATGCTGTCCCTGAAACGCCCAAAAGTAACGCAAGAGATGTTCCCCATGCTTTGGTCTCCGATGCCGATGGGCACTGACCAAGAGGCGGTATTTGACAAGTTGGGAGTGAGAATGTGTTGGTCCTGCAGGGTGCAGGCGCTCCAGGACTTCCTTTAGGTTTCCCAAGTGCTCCTACCAGGTGGCGCTGTAAATGACAATATCTTCAAGTCATGCACCTGCAAAATCAGAGAGCTGGCAGAGTACCTGGTCCATCAGCCTTTGACATGTTGTATAGGGGAACTGTGCAGCCCACATGGCACGACTGGAAACTTGAAGAGTCCCCAGAGAGTCTTGGGTAAGGGTTACTTACCTGTATGTTGGTCAGGTATGAGATCAAGTAGAAATAGAGTTCAGGTACCTGAAGTCAATACAGAATCTTTATCTCACCTGTACATTTGTTTTTAAAAGCACAGAAATCAGTAGGGCCTGCCTCTCATGATGTCTCAGGTGTTGGTTTCCTGAGTAAGGACGGAGTGAAGTTACTTAACACCTGCCCTTGAAAGTTCAAGTCCTCCAAGTCCAAGATCTGACGCTCCTATCAGCCGATGGCTACTTCGTTGAGGTTATAGGGGACCTTCGTCATCGTGGCTACAATAATAAACACTTGATGGCCATCCATCCACCCCGACCTCTTCCCTGGGAGGACGGTCTCTGATTCCAGTCTGTTTGACCTCTTTGCAGCGAGCTCTGCTGCATCTGAAACCACACCTGACTGACAGTGACACCTCTACATCACAGCAGCGAGGCGAGAAGTTAAACAGGATTTTCAGAGGGTGTGAAGAATACTTGTTAGTTGAAATGCACGGCACTTTTCACCTGGAACTAGGTACAGAAGAAGAACCCACAATTTCCAGGGGAATGTTTTTGTTTCCAATTCATTTGGATATTTTTTGGTTTGTTTGCTGCATATTGTTTATACGCTGTGACCGTGTCTGCGTGTACGTGTCTGTATTGCAGTTATTGTCACAACGATGTTTATTCTGCTTTTTTGATCAGGTCTTAATAAAAAAGATCTCAGTTTTACCTGCATGAATAAAGGAAAAGAAAAACAGCAGATTTCACTAGATGTGTCTCCCAGGAAGGGTTTCAAGCCTATAATTAGATTTTGAATAGTCATTTTAATTGCTGCGTCCTCTCGTGGGATGCTTTCAGCTGATTTGTAGTGACTGAGTCACCGTGCACGGGGATCCCTTCCGTGACCACTGGACCTGAACTGCTGCATTACATGATGACAAACAGACTGAGAGCAGCAGCCCGGAGCCTAACGGGACCTGAGACGACTCTTTCTCAAACAGTGTTGGAGCAGAATAGTGCAGCCTGCAGGAGGGGGGGAAGGATTGTGGCTGAGCACAGACAGGGTCTCCAGGTCATTATATGTACCTTTCACTGGAGCTGTGACTGTAATGAAAGCTCTCTCTCTCTCTCTCTCTCTCTCTCTCTCTCTCTCTCTCTCTCTCTCTCTCTCTGTCTCCCTGTGTCTCTCTCTCCCTTCACTCTCTTCCTTCCCCTCACTCTGCAGAGTGCAGCCGAACAGAGAGTATAGTCTCTGCTGTCATCGCCGTGGAGCCGGGCGGATGCTGATGGTGAGCTCTGCTGCAGACGCAGAAGTGCAAAATTCAGGAGGGATCTGGGAAGTGTGAGGAGTGAGGAAGAGGAGGAGGAGGAGGAGGAGTGGAGGAAAAGAGGAGAGGAGAGGCAGACTGTCTCCCTCCTTCACCCGGCAGGGCTTTTTCTGCAGCATCCTCTCACTTCATCATGGATCTCTGGAGTAAAAAGGTCTGGGGAATTATAACGCAGGTCACCCTGATACTTCTCAGCCGGTACGGGGCAACAACAGGACGTGAGTACACTGAGCTTTTACTTATTTTTGAGGTTCTGCTGCTGAGTGCTGCTCAGTCTCATCTCAAATGTTAGAAAAAGTGTTTCTCCAAGTGTGTGATATCATACAGGTATTTATTCTCTCTCTCTCTCTCTCTCTCTCTCTCGACAAACTTTGAGTTGTGCATGTTGTTAATTAACTAATGCAAATGAGTCTTTTTTAAAAGGCACCTTCATTTATGGATTCCTAACATGCACAGCAACATCTTTTCATTGATTTCTTTTCACACATTTTAAGCACGGGTCAGTGGGAGTCATGTGTGGGTGCGGACGGTGAATGAGAAACACTTCTCCTCTCACTCAGCATATTAAATCAGTTGCCCTTGAGCAAGGCACTCAAGCCTCACCTGCTCCAGTGGAGCAGCTGTGCATACCGGCTGTAGAAGAAGAATGGGAAAAAAACAGGGATTTTTGTCTTCTAATTCTCTTTTTGTGGTGGGATTTTTTGTAAGCCTTTGGGAAACTTGTTTGTTTTTGATGCAGTTTTTAAAAAAATAAATAAAAAATCTATATTTATTTTATTATTATTATTATTTATTTAACCAGGAGTAAAGACTTTTTCAAGAGTGTCCCGGCCAAGATAGGCAGCAGCACAGTTACACGGTTGCAGACATAAAACAAACATAACAATAAGGAAGACAGATGTTCTGTTTGTCTTTACTCCTGGTTATATAAAGGTTAAATAAAAAAATAAAATATGTATTTATTTATATAATATTATATTATATATGTCAGATGGGACCGGCTCCAGCCCGTCGCGACCCTGTAAAGGATAAGCGGTTACAGATGATGGATGGATGGATATACTGTATAAGCTGTATGTGTTAAATCATCGGCTCATTGGTGAGTTGCAATTTTGAAAAAAGAAAAACTATCCCATAAAGCCTGAGTCACAACAGTGCACAGCAAAATCTCTGCTCCATTTGGGATCCCGATCATGTTGATGAAGTGTCAACAGAGGGATCATTTTACACAGAAGCTGTTTGCATGTGCCAAACACCGGCGTATATACGAGTTCTGCTAACACAGCCTTGTAAAGCGGGTTTCAAAGGGTAAATGATGATCTGATGCTGTATAAGAGTGTATTCAGAGTCAACATGCCTGGGTAAATAAGATTTAGTAAACATTTTTGAGGAAATCAAATGCCACTAAGGGATTCGGTGTTGGGCGGAGCGGGGACAGACAGATGAATGGTAGTAATTACCACGTCAGGTTTATATTCCCCCAGACAGACAACAGCTGCCGGAGAGAGACGCGCTGACATTATGGGCTTTGAAAGAGTAACATAAAGGAGATAAAGAGCTTTCTTTTCCCCGAAGGAAGTGGTCTGGACTCGGCAGAGTGCCTATCAGAAACCATCACCAAAAGAAAAGAAACTGCGTCTGTCTCCCTCTCAAATCAATAAGTACTGCTTGAAACCCTTTTTGGCCTCTCAGAGAGCAAACATACATCAGTACATCATCCACTTTATAATCTCTGATGCCCAGACCTCTCTCTCTCGCTCCACATTTTATATTTGACTTTGTGTTAGTGCTGAGCCAGTACCACAGGCAAGGTCTAACTCCGGCTATTTGTCAGAGTGAACAAAGGAGGTAAAACAGTCGTGAGAGGGCAGATGTGTCTGTTTCTGCAGCTCAGGGTCACGGCGCGGTGACCCTGCTCGGCTCTGAAGCAGCAGAGGACTCATTCAGGGGAGGCGGGAGGCTGGAGAGACGGTGACATCAGGGTGTCCGAGCCCTCTGGTGTCTGACAAGTCTGTCATGAGCAGTCCTGTTTCCTTCAATTGGAGACAAAAGGTCCAACAGAGAGCACTCAGACACCACCAACGCTGCATAATGCTCTAAATATTTGAGTTTTAAAGGAACAGTGTGACATTTTGCGATATCTATTAGAGAAATGGAATAAAATCTACACAACAATGTTTTCATTAGTGTATAATCACCTGACACTAAGGGCGTATTCACACCTGCCTTGTTTAGTTGGGTTGAATGGAACCCTGCAGCGTTTACCCTGCAACGTTTACCCTGGAGCGTTTTACCCTCTCGGTGCGGTTCGTCTGGGCAGGTGTGAACGCAGCAATCTCACTCGGGTGCAGCACCAAAACAAGCGAACCGTGGTACGGTGCGGTACGCTTCGCTTATGGTGAGAATGTGATCCGACCTCAATCCGATCGGCCCAACTGGAGAAAGCATTGAGCCTTTGTGGATTAAACCGGCTCCAGTAGCGAGCAGCGTTGTGCACGTCAACACCAGACAACATTACTAGAAAAGAGCCAACACTCGCCCTCGCTGTTCACATCAGTACTAAACAGGTGTAACGTCAGGCTGTGTTGAAGACCACGGGGCAGACCTGATGGATCTACGATGAGCATGTCACAGTTTAGGAGGGTTAATCACTCCTCCTCCATCCTGCTGAACTGTCTTGATATGTGTCTTCGGCGACTCCAGTGCATCAACACATTGTTCTCCAGTCGCAGCCGCGCCTCATTTTCAAACTGTATCGTTGCCACGAGGTAAAAAAAGCTGCCCAGGGCCGAGATCAAGCCGCGTAGTCGTCCCTCCATTGTTGCGTTCTGGAAGTCTGCTCTTCTTTGTTTACTTCCGGGAGTTTTCCAGCGTGGAAGTTCTGACCAATCAGAGAGCAGCTTCTTTGCGCACCAAAATTTTGGCCCGCTTGTAAACGCTGCCGTGTGAACACAAACCAAACTGGAGGCAACATGGTAACAATCTGGTCCCTGATTCAGACCAGAGCAAACGATCTACAGGTGTGAAAACACCCTAAGAACCATTGTGTTTTTGCCAGCTTCGAATGAGTCCTTCATATCTACACAGGGAGCAGGTCCTCTTCACGGAGTCCTCCGTGTTGCTCCGTCATGTTTCTACAGTAGCCCAGAACGGACAAACCAAATTCTGGCTCTGGAGAGAGACTTTCACGTTTTCACGTTACCTGAAGGCCACCGAAGTTCTCCAACACGCTCGGTTCTTTAACTATTCTGTAGTTGCTGTGCACAGATTTTGTAGCACGCAATAATTTGTAAAGAATCGTCCAATATTGATCTTCTCGTTGGGCGATTGTTAGGGTGCATTAGAGATAGTTTGGGTGAATTAGAGCTTTGTACAATGACGTATTGCACACACTTTCAAGTGATTCATCGTGATGCTGCATCTCCAATCACAACTTTTCTTAGTTTACAGGGTCCATATACGTACCAGATATGATGATGATTAGATGGAGTTTTTAAGTGTTTTTTTGTCGTTGTTTGCAAAATAATAATAATTATTAGAGCTGACATTCAACAAACATTTGGAGAGGAGGTAATTTATCACATTAATAATGCAGCTGTGGGGATCGGGAGCATCCAGAAGGTTTGTGTTTCAGCCAGAACTTTCAGCACTTGGCAAAACAGTTGTCAAGTGATTCATGTTGATAGCAGCACTGTTACTGTGAAAGAGAAAACAACCTACTCTACCTTCAGACAGTGTTTCTCTGCAGTAGCCACAGAGTTGGACAGTGATCAGAGAGCGAAGAGGCTAATTGGATGTTTCCTCTTACTGCAGGTCTGAAGTAGAAACAGTTACAGCAACTCATTTATTGAAACCTTCTCCTGCAGATATACACTCACTGGCCACTTTATTAGGCACACCTGTTCAATTGCTTGTTAACACAAATAGCTAATCAGCCAATCACATGGCAGCAACTCAATGCATTACGTCATCTAGACGTGGTGAAGACGACTTGCTGAAGTTCAAACCGAGCATCAGAATGGGGAAGAAAGGGGATTTAAGTGACTTTGAACGTGGCATGGTTGTTGGTGCCAGACGAGCTGGTCTGAGTATTAAACTGCTGATCTACTGGGATTTTCACGCACAACCATCTCTAGGGTTTACAGAGAATGGTCCCAACAAGAGAACAGATCCAGTGAGCGGGATGTGGACGGAAATGCCTTGTTGATGTCAGAGGTCAGAGGAGAATGGGCAGAG